>CAOJCS010106661.1:0-11195 GCA_948332485.1 Euphorbia guentheri
GAGTATGAGATACAATCAGAAAATTTTGAATGTTTCCACCAGTAATTGAGCGAACAAAATGGTCTCGGAAGATAAACTTCTTCAAGATGGGACTGGAAGAGCAAAAGGAAGTGGTCTGGTAGTCTTGTGCCAATGGTTTTAACTCCCAAAGAAGGCCATAAATCCAAGATAGAGGAAGAAACCATAACCCTGTCAATCCTGGAAAACGACCTGGCATTATACCAAGTTTAATGACGACCCAATAGAGGTAGATCATGCAATTCATGCGAATTAACAAAACCTTGAAGCTGAACCATAGAGGATTGTAAATTTGATCTGGATATCTAGGAGGCATCCATGATTTCATTAAAATCTCTACATATAATCAAGTTGTTAATGCCCGAGACTATAGATTGGAGGGATTCACAGAACAAAACCATTTCTTCCCAAGAGTTAGGAGCATAAATGGCCAGAATATACAAGTCAATTTCAGAACCACGATAATGTAAGAGAATCCATCTAGTATTGCAACTAACAGTAACACAAGAAAACATCACGGAATTCCAAGAGATAATTATACCACTCGAAGAACCAGAAGATTCCAAAGTGGAAAAACCAAAATCCGAATGACCCCAGCATCTATGAAGAAATAGGCTATCTAACCATTGACATTTTGTTTCAAGAAAAACAAAGAATTCCAGTCGAAACTTAAAAACCAAAGAGTTCAAGAATCGTATTTTTTTAGAGGAATGAATACCACTTCTGCAATTCCAACTTAGAGCTGCATAAACATAAAAAAGAATAATAAAACCCAAGAAGGAGAACTACCCATTTAGGAGTCTAACTCCCTTAAACCAGAGATGACCAGATCTTTAGATCAATTATGAAAGAGACCCATTTGATGTCCAAAGTCCCATATAGCTTCATATTCATTAACACTTTCAGGAGGAGCCACCGATAGAAGATTCTGGTTACAATGATCAATGTCAAGACTAGCATCTAAGGAACTGTTTACTGACCTTATTACCCAGCTCAAAGGGAAGAACCTGTTTACCAATATGCTTTCGGGGCATTCGAACACACCTAGGTGGAGCTGTAGACCATCATTCAAATCTGTAGGGACAACAATGGTCAAAGGAACTACACTGACAGAGGCTAAAGTGATCGGGAAAAAACCATCAGACCCATCAGTTTCCCTATGTTGGTGTTTGGGATTACAATCAACCGGTGTATCTACAGTTTATGGGACGATCGAGCCTGCCTGTTTCTCAGAAAACCTAGAATTTACATTATTGCTGCAAATTGGTGAAGCAGTAACTTTATCTAAAGTGACAGACATATTCGGTCTGGACTGAGAAGCCAATTCATGAGAGCAAAAAGCAACCTATCTAACACCTATTGAGATATGAAAAATAGTTTCGCCTTATCTTACACAAAGAATATATCCTTTGAAATCATTCGGAACCAAAGGAAGACATGAGACAACCTCAACTCTCACCGGTTGCTCAAAGTCAAAATCTACCGAAATAATGGAACCATAGAATGAGATAATATCACCAATGGAGGCCTTATTGATCAAAGCTAAGGGAAGCCCGGTAATGCCCAGCCACCTAAGACCCTCTTGAGGAACAAAAGAAGGATTAATAAGATGAACTCTAGAAAGTAAGTCCTTCAAAGAGATCCAGTCTTCTTCTAGAAAGGCCGAGAGAGCATCAGAAGTGTAAAGACAAATAATCACATTGAAACCACCAGCAAGAGCAATGAAATTAACAGAAAAACCATGAGCAATAAGGGAGTCTTCAAGGTTAACAATATCAGCAATATTATGCACTATAGCCATGCAAGATAAATCAATCCATAACGATCTTGAAGGCTTCACATGATAAGAAAAAGCACATCAGGAAAAACCATAGAAGGAATGTGAATACTAGGGTCATCATTGATCGCAGGAGCAAAAATAATCTTGCTAGCTAATGACTTGCCACGCAAGGAAGGGGCCGATTCATGCACTGCAGGAGGAAGGAGATGATAATTATCAATCTAATTTTTAGAGGCCATCAAATCAGATTTTCTTGGTGATTCAAAATATATTTTGTGGTCACATAGAGAGGGATAGAAAATGGGTTTAAGAGGTTTCACTTTGGGCAGTTTTTGATTAACAATTGAAGAGGGGGTGGGAAACCTAACTTGAAAAGCTTTCATACGAGAAGTTTGGGTGGTGATCGAATTGATCTTAGAGATGGCAAAGGGGAGGCTAATGTCATAATTGAGGCACAGGAATCCAAATCTCTGTTTACAAATATTTCTCTTCCTTGAAACAAAGATCGAGCCATAAACACCATATGCACTGAAAACCTTTGACAATTGAACTTCTAACCAATCATTAGGGAAATTCACAAAGAAGATAGTGTTTGAAGGGGCCACTTAATGGTGATGAGGAAGATGGTAATCAGGGTTGAGATACCGGGTTGATGAGCGGCGATAGGAATGGCAGCAGGGATTGAGGATGAGGGTGACATGGGCGGCTAGGTTTTTTTGAGGATGAGGGTTCTTTTGAAGTAGCTGTAATTCTTTAATTTGCAAACCGGAACACCCTCTGGCTTTCTTTCTTTCTTTCATAAATTTTGTTTGGCTAGGTGTTGAATCAATGAACTCTCAGTTCTACTTTATGGATATCTCCCAGTTTGTTGAATAATTAGCAAGGGCCTTATTTATGAATTGTCAGTGTTAGTAGACAGGTAGTTCATTTTTTCAATTGAGTCCTTGTTTCTAAAAAATAAGATTTTTAGTTGAAATTTGTTCATGGAAAAACCTAAAGAAAGTTTAGCTCTAATAATCTATTTCCGAACAAGAGTGGACTACCACCTTTGAGAGACATTCAGCACCATATTGACTTGGTGCCGGGAGCTAAGTTGCCAAATCTTCCACTCTATTGGATGGTCCCTAATGAGAATGAGGTCCTGAGAAGCCAAGTGGAAAAGCTGTTAAAGAAGGGACAGATCCGGGAGAGTCTGAGCCCATGTGCTGTACCAGTCTTGCTAACTCCGAAGAAGGATGGGTCTTGGCGGATGTGTGTTGACAGCTGAGCCATCAATAAAATCACCATCAGATACCAATTTCCCATTCCTCGTCTTGAAGATATGCTGGATCAATTAGGAGGGTCAAAAATCTTTTCCAAGATAGATTTGAGGAGTGGCTAGCATCAGATAGGGATTTGGGAAGGAGACGAGTAGAAGACTGCTTTTAAGACCCGAGATGGATATGCATGGCTAGTGATGCCCTTCGGCCTGACAAATGCCCCAAGCACTTTCATGCGATTGATGAACCAGGTATTTCGTTTTGTTACTGGCAAGTTCGTAGTTGTTTACTTTGATGACATTTTAGTCCACAACAGAATTTTAGAACAATATTGGAGACATTTGAGGGAGGTATTTGAATTTTTAAGGGGACACCAGTTTTATGCTAACATGAAGAAATGTGATTTTATCATGTAAAGTTTGGTGTTCTTGGGTTATGTGGTCAATAGTCAGGGGATCCAAGTGGATGAGAATAAAGTGAAGGCTGTCCGGGAGTGGCCAACCCCAAACAGTGTAAGTGACATCCAGAGTTTTCATGGACTCATTACTTCCTATAGGAGGTTTGTTAAAGACTTCAGCTCTATTGTAGCCCCACTAACCGAATGTCTGAAGAAAGGGAGAGGATTCAAGTGGAAAGCTGAACAGGAGGCTAGCTTTGCCCTGATTAAAGAGAAGCTGAGTACTGCACCAGTGTTAGCCTATCCGGATTTCAACAAGCTATTTGAAGTAGAGTGTGATGCAAGTGGCATAGGCGTTGGAGGAGTATTGATACAGGAAAGGAGGCTCATTGTCTATTTTAGTGAGAAGCTCAGTGAATCCCGGCTAAAGTGGACTACCTATGATAAAGAATTCTATGCGGTAGTTCGGGCATTGAAAACATGGGAGCATTATTTGATAGGGAAGGAGTTCGTCCTCTATACTGACCATCAGGCCTTGAACTATTTGGGGAGTCAGAAGCAGATCCGCAACCCTATGCATGCCAGGTGGACCGCTTTTATTGACAAATTCTCTTATCAACTTGTCCATAAATTCGGATCACAGAATAAAGTGGCGGATGCTCTCAGCAGGCTCATGAATTTGCTAAAGACCGTATCACCTAAAGACCGTATCACTGGAGGTAGATACCTTTGAGCATGTGAGAGCTGATTATGAGCAAGATCTTGACTTCAAGAATATATGGAGTGCCTGCCAAGGAGGAAGGAGTAATGGGGATTATCATGTGATGGATGACTACCTGATGAAAGGAAACCAGCTGTGTCTACCAAGCACATCCATCCGGGAGAGAGTGATCCGGGAACTTCATGGCGGGAGCCTATCCGGGCATTTTGGGCATGAGAAAACTTATGAAACGGTTAGTACTCGGTACTTTTGGCCAAAAATGCGGTGGGATGTGGCGAGTATTGTGGCGCGTTGTTATGTCTGCCAGACCGCTAAGGGACATGCTCAGAATACTGGACTTCACCAACCTCTACCTGTGCCCAACTCTATATGGAAAAACTTTTCCATGGATTTAATTTTGGAATTACCAAGAACTCAAAAGGGAATGGATTCTATCTTTGTAGTTGTGCACCGATTCTCCAAGATGACTCATTTTCTCCCATGCAGAAAGACTAATGATGCCTCATCAATAGCTAAGTTATTCTTCCGGGAGATCGTTCGGTTGCATGGAGTCCCAAAGAGTATTGTATCGGACAGAGACACCAAGTTCTTCAGTCATTTTTGGTGGATCTATGGGCGTTATTCAACTCCACTCTGAAATTTAGTACAACCGCCCATCCTCAAACTGATGGCCAGACTGAAGTAGTCAACCGGACCTTGAAAAATCTACTGAGGACTATATGTCGGGAGAAGCCAAAACTTGGGACTTTGCAGTGGCCCAAGCTGGGTTTGCATATAATGGGGCTGTACATTCGGTAACTGAGAGGAGCCCATTCAATATTGTTTACACCCGGGAGCCGAATCATTCCCTTGATCTGGCGCATGTCTCCCGAACCCAGAAGCCAAATGTCTCTGCTGAGAGACTAGCCCAAGAGATTCAAGAGGCGCATGCGGATGTCCAGAACCATATTGAAAAGAACAATACCAGGGTCAAGGCAACGGTAGATGAACACCGACGGGAGTTGCAATTCGAAGTGGGGGATGAGGTAATGGTATACCTGAGCAAAGAAAGACTTGCCAATGCCACCAATAGCAAGCTGAGACCCAGGAAGTATGGTCCTTACAAAGTAAAGAAGAAGTCCAGTCCAAATGCTTATGCCTTAGAGTTACCCACGTGGCTGGGGAAGACATCCGCCTCTTTCAACATCAAGGATTTGAGCCCTTACAGAGCAGATGAACCACTTCCCTACCCACCGAACAATTTGGGGCCAAATTTTGAAGAGAGAGAGAATGATGAGGAAATCTTTCCTGACGGACCGAATCAACCGAACTAAGGAGAGGGATTCGAAGTACCGGGTGGTGTCAAGATCCGGACGGAAAGTGGAAACCGGATGATGAGCTGATGTGGTGACCGGATGACCAGCCGTCAGGCACATGACCGAATGACATGACCAGGATGACAACACAGTCAACCAACTTCTCTCACAGTCTCAACTACCACCTTTTTGCTGCACACCAACTTTGCAAATCCCTAGGAGCCGACTGTTTTTCTCATTTTTGTGCTACTTTTCAGTTTCATCATTACTTTTGTCTTGTCCAAATTAATGTTTGCTTGTAGTTTGGTTTATGATTGTCCAAGTATAAAAGACACCATTTTCTTTGTAAAACACAACTTTTATCATCTAATTCAAACTCAACCTTTAAGGTTTATTCAAAGTTTCTCTTGGTTCAAAGGTGGATTCCTTTGTATTTAAGTTGTGGATTCAACTTGTTATCTTTGTTGGCAAAACCTTCACCTTTCTTTCTCTTAACCCAATCCGTAGCATTAAGCATATTTAGTATTTATGACATTTGGTCCGAAGCATATTTGAAAAGACATAATTGTATTTATTTTATATATTTGGACTCTGAATAAGTGAGAATTAAAAAAAAAAAAAAACAAAAACAAAGTAAACTGAGTGAAAAAAAGATCACATTAAATCTTTTGTGTGATCTTGCAAAGATATACAAAAAAAAAAAAATGTCAACACAGAAATAATGATACAAAAAATTTTAATAAATTCTTTACTCAAATTAGTAACATATAAGTTTAAAGGCCAAAATAAGAATGGTATACTAAAAAAAAGTGGCACCAAGCAGAATCAATTTTTGTTGTGTTACTAAAAGATACAACTCAATTTTTTTAGACAACATTTTGTTCAAGTCACTCAAAATAACTTTCGAAACTCAATTATTAGAAGTTGTACAAACTCAAATCAATATTCCGGTAAAACATTAACAACGGTCAAATTGGAAAGCTTATTCAATATTCCTAGAAAAGTAATCCATGATATCAAACAAAGTTTAGATATGATATTATTCTCTAATAGAACCCATGACTTTCTGTGAAGCACAATACTGTGCTGTCATTCATGTTTTCCTAGTGGAATCATAATTTTCTTCAACAACTATAATATTTTTCGGTGGAAAATATTTTTCTATCTAAGTTGAAGAACGTATCTTAAATCCCAATAATCTTTTTTCGCTTTTCGATCCTTGACCTGACATTTTACTATTAATAGAAATTGTGTTGAATACGGTGTGAATGTGTAATATATTTTTGAAAGAAAGTTTTTTTTTGTGAATATAAAATTGGATATTGCTAAACATCATCCAATTGCTACTCATCGCCATTCCAAAAGATTTTTTTGCCCTTTATATATATAATCTTTAAAAATAAAATTATTTCTCTAAAAACTTTATATGGTGAAATTGATATACTAAAAAAATGGCGAATTATTTAAGTGGATCAGAACTTTATGAAGATAATTCATCGATTGCTAGTGAGGTTAGAAAATTTGTGAAATTCTAATTAAATTTTTTTAGTAGAAATTAAAAAAAAAAATTAGTTGGGACAACTTTGGAAGTCGTCCCTACTTTTTGAGGGACAACTTCCGAAGTCGTCCCTTAAGACGACATCCGACGTCGTTCTTGGGGTGTCGGGATGACGTAGGACCCGGGATGCCAACTGATGGCGTCCCGAGTTAATTTAATTTTTTTAAAATTTTATTGCATTTAAAATTGTATGGTAATATATAAATATTGTATATAATTCATTTTCTGGTAGTTTTTAAATAATTTTAAGTATGTAATTAAAAATTCAAAAATGTGGTATGTAGTTTTATAATATTAATTTATTAGAGCAAAAGTATTAATTTTTATTATATTTTGTATAGATTGAACTAGAAGAATTTGGTGGTGATAGTATTGATTACAGCGATCATTTTAAAAGTAATGAAATGTTCGAAACTGACAAAAATATTATATTATGGGTGAAATAAACAGCAATAAATTTAGAATTTGAGCTGGTATAATTTCATTGCATAAAAATTATGGACGTAGAAAGTTAATGAGGTGTGCACGTGGAGAAAGATATAGAAAAAAATTACGGGACTTATCATTAAACATATTTAGTATTTATGACATTTTGTCAGGAGCATATTTGAAAAGACCATAATTGTATTTATTTCATATAATTTGGACTCCAAAAAAGTGAGAATTAAAAAAAAAAAAAACAAACAAAAACAAAATAAACTGAGTGAAAAGAAGATCACATTAATCTTTGGTGTAATCATGCAAAGGTATACAAAAAGAAGTCAACGCAGAAATAATGATGCATAAAATTTTAATAAATTCTTAATTCGAATTAGTAACATGTAAGTTTAAAGGCCAAAATAAGAATGGTATACTAAAAAAAAGTGGCACCAAACAGAATCAATTTTTTTTTTTTTTTTTTGTGTGTTAATAAAAGATACAAAACAATTCATTTAGACAACATTTTTGTTCAAGTCACTCAAAATAAGGGTTAACTACTTATTAAGGTTGTTTTTCAAAACTATTTATCTAAGCGATATTATTTTTAAAATATTTCCTTAATTGGTGTGTTTACTTTTCAACTCTTGAGAAAAAGCCAAAACAACTTTTATAAATTATAGTTTTTACCAAATTTTGTTTCTTCTTTTCAATTGAGTCCTTTTTTTAAGAGAATACGGGAAGAGAGGCACATAGAAAGGACAACATCTCAACTAGGTTGGCACACCCCCCAAAACCAAGATGACACTCAGATCCCAAGAATTTTTATGAAAAGAAATCTCGAGAAGAGATCAAACAAATCCAGACAAAGGATCCAAAATTACATTTGAAGCATGTAAGCTAGCCTGAGAACAATTCCAAAGCAGAATCAAGTGACGAGTACATTTGAAAAATAATTTGGAACTATCAGCAGAATTTTCAAAAATTTCGTTTATTACGACGCTTCCAAATCTCCCAGGCCATGAGAAGCCAAAAACTGGTAAAGAACGAATGCTGACTAGCCTTCTGAAAAATGCATCTCTATTGCCAGAAGAACTCAACTGTAGTGCGTGGAGTCACAAAAAGAATGTCGAGCCATCTGAACATTTCGTTCTATAAATGAACAATAGTCAGACAACGAAGAAAAATATGATCTATGTTCTCCATTTTCGAACAAGAGGGGACAAAGAGATTCCAAATCAGGTATAATATGCCATTCAGCAAGAAGGCTATGGGTTGGTAACCGTTCGTGACACAAAAGCCAAAAGAAGAATTTGGCTTTTGGAAAAGCTTTTGACTTCTAACCAAGCATCGAACAACTTACGTGTAAACCCACACCTAACCAATAATGCAACAGAATTTTCTTGAATTTTCCTGCCGCAAAATTAGCCCCATTCCAACAAAACCGATCAGACTGAGGGGGGAGAACTACGACAGCTAAAAGACTCAAAAAAGCAGCATGTTGATGCAGCTCGTTCATCCGTAATTGACGAAACCAAAAAGGTCTTTCCACATAATGCACTGAAACTGACAATGCAGAGGCTGCAGATAAGTTTGGCTCTACCGCAAGAGCAAATAATTTAGGGAATTGTAATTTAAGAGGAGAATTCCCAAGCTAAGTTTCATCCCAAAAATTAGCGTTATGCCCATTTCCTACCCGTACTGAGACATGACTTTTAAAGCAATCCCAAAATTTTTTTTGTCTTTGAAACAACAATTAATAATTCCCCTTCATAAAGGTGATGGAAGACGAATTGAATCAAAGGACCACGAAGACAGGCTAGAATTTCGACAACAAATAGTCGACTATAAGCAATTTTGCTCCGGAGATTTCAATTTCCAAATCCATTTCAAGAGAAGTGCTACATTAGAGATACAGATATTCTGGATATTGAGACCACCCAAGTCACGGGAGCAAACCACCTCCTAGCTAACTTTACAAAGGCCTCTTTCTCGAGCGTTACCTTTCAACAGAAAGTTTCGCATACAACGTTCAATATAATTAGAAACATTTACAGGCACTTTGAAAAGACTCATGTAATAGATCGAAATGCTACTAATAACAGATTTGAGAAGAACAAGATGCCCTGCATAGGAAAGGCAAGACCCCTGCCATAAAGCTAATCTCGATTCCACTCTGCTCACAACCAGCCGCCAATCGCCAATCGACAAAGATTTATGTGATGAAGGGATCCCAAGATAAGAAATTGGCAGCTTCAAAATCTTACAGCCAAAAACCCGGGCAAATGAGGTAATAATAGTATCCGAAATATTCATACCGATTACTTCACATTTCACATAATTTATACGGAGACCTAAATAACCTCAAAACATCTAAGAATCTGGGCAAACGCCAAGGCTTCAGATGGGTCAATGGGAAGGAAACACAAAGTGTCATCCGCAAATTATAAAAGAGAGACAACATAATTGTCATTGTAAGGGCAAAAATCAATCAGAAGATCCAAATCAATAGCCCTATCAACAAGCCTCTTCAAACCTTCCGCAACCAAGACAAAAAGAAAGAAAGAGAGAGGGTCGCCTTATTTTACTCCTCTATGCAAATATATAGGTTTAGTGGGATTACCATTGAGAAGAATAGACATTGAAGAATTTGAGCGACACCCATCCATTTTATCCAGGTATCACTGAAACCCATGGAGTGTGAAATACGATCAAGATACACCCAAGCAACACTATCAAAGGCTTTGCAGAAATCAAGCTTAAGAAGAATGCTAGGCTTCCGTGAACGAGACAAGTGGTGAAAAAGTTCTGAAGTAGTAAAAGAGCATTCATGAATGTTATGCCCTGGAATAAACCCAAACTGACGGGGAGAAGCCAGTTTAGGGAGTACATATTTCAATCAGTTAGTAAGTAACTTTGCTAGAATCTTGTACACCTCATGAAGAAGGGCTATGGGTCTAAAATTTTTGACTTCTTTTCTCTCTTTGATCTTCAGAATCAGGACCATAAAAGAGGTTTTAAGTTGCACAGGGAGAACTCCGAAAGCAAAATAGTGCTGAAAAATATCCATAAGATTGGCCTTTAGAACCTGCCAAGCCTTTTTATAGAAGAAGCCATTAAAACCATCAGGGTCGAGAGATTTATTGTCACCAAAATCATTGAGGGCCCGCCATACCTCTTCTTGCAAAACGGAGCCTGCAACTCTAAATTATTAGCGTGATCTAATTTAGCGAAGTTCAGACAGTTCAGGTCATAAGGCACTACTTTGACTGCTTTGAAAAGATTTTTGTAGAATGATATAAGACAGTTACTAATCTGAGAAATACCTTCAATCACATTCCCATCCTATTCAATAGAAGTAATCCTGTTGTTCCTGAACCTTGCCGAAGCAGTGCGATGGAAAAATGCAGTGTTGCTATCACCCAATAGTGTCCATAAAACCCAAGACTATTGGTAACGAATAGATTCCATTTGGTTAGACTTCCATAGATCACAAGTTTGACAAAGCATGAAGCTGAGACTCATTCAAAGGTCATAGCACCAAATCGAAAGTTATAGATAGGAGATTTTACTCTAATTCATTAATGTCATTGTTAGAGCTTCGAAAAACATTATTGTTCCAATAGGAGATGGAACTGTGCAATTTCTTGAGACAGTCACAAAAAGAAGCATCCCTGCGATTAGAATTAATCAATTGCCAAGAGTATGAGATACAATCAGAAAATTTTGAATGTTTCCACCAGTAATTGA
>CAOJCS010118762.1:0-16899 GCA_948332485.1 Euphorbia guentheri
CCCGAGTCCGTTGGAGTCTCTTTCTCTGACTTTCCGACCAACTACAACCTGGTTGGTTCTATCAAACCATACTATTTCACTCCTGGAATTCCCTGATAGAGAACTCCAGTTCTATACCTGAGGCTAGCTACTAGCTCAGACTCCGGCTTCTGAGTGTGGCCAAGTGGTAAGTCCTTTCTTTTCTGTCTGAGAATATCTCTTCTCTTCCGAGGTGGCATGAGACAATCAGTGAGTTTCAGGTGGCTTTAGTCTTTTGAATGTTCCTGAGGTGGATCTAGTCTCTGGTAGTTCTAGGTGGCTAGAGACCAGCGCTAACAGTCCTATTTCGAATTCTAAAGTACGACCATACCACAGCTACTCGAGGACTAGGCGAGCCATTTGAAGAGGTTAGTTTCAATCACTTGCCTCGAAAGCAGAATCTGATATAAGATGCGCCGGCCACCTTAGCCGTAAATGCGAGGTTCTGATAAAGTCAGAGTGAGGGAAGATAGATTGAAAGCCGTTGCTTCTTTTTCTTTGCCAACTCTGATAAAGCATATCGCTAACGTGCTCAAGCCTATAGAAGTTCTTTACCCTCTGCTCTGGAAGAAGCTGGCATAGAGTCTGAAATGGAGAGAGGTAAGTGCACAGAGTCAGATTATACTTCCCGTGTTACGCGGAACACTAACTTCAGATGTCAGACTTTCTTTTATATGTTTCTACTTTGATTTAATTATTTTCTTTACCGGGAAAATTCAATGAGAAATTTCTTTCCTCGGATGAAAAAACTTAAGTAGCTCTTTACCAGGAAGTAGCTTTACGGGAGTACGTTCTTGCTTTACCTCACTGACAGGGCCCTTCCCGCGGAACACTAACTTCAGATGTCAGCCTATTATTAAAATAAGGTACGTAGTCGCGGACAGAAAAAGTGTTTTTTCTTCTCGCAAAGCCATTTCTACTGAAAGCATCTCCCCGCAATATTCTAGTTTTCCTCTAGTGAATATCGCTTATTCTGTTAGAAGAAAGACTGAAGAAAGAGTTCTAGTCAATAGTCTAAAAGGATCGTAGGCAGACGGTGACCGGCTTCGCGGGTATCTAAACCAACTCAAGGCTAAGCACTATTGGGCGCTGCTTTTTGGATCAAACTTTCTGACTAACTGATATAGGCTCTTTTCTATGCTTTCTTCTCTATATGATATTATCAAATTCAGTTCATATTATGTGATATTAAGAGTTTGACCGAAGGCGGCACACTACAGCATTTAACGTATAAAGCTTTTTGAGCCAACTGGCTCTCTTAACCATATCATATCCCTTAAACCACCTTTTACAAACAAAGAGGTATACCGCCCCGCATAACTCTTTTGTGAGACAACCAGAAAAAAAGACTTATTCTGATCCACTTGCTTTCTCGCTTGACTTGAAAAACTGGAAAAACTCGGCAGCTATCGGAAGGAAAACAAGAAGTTTACTTTTACTGTGCAGGCTTTTTTTTAGAGATTAAGAGTGAAAATGGTCTTGATGCCGAAGAGAGAGAGCCTACGATTCGCCCACATGTTAATGGACGAGGCAATAAAATTCTTTAGATACGAACGGGAAAGATGTGCAAAAAAGTAGCTGCTATCAAATGCCCTGCTTTTTTTTTTTTCGACGAATCCCCGGCAATAAGACGTCGAGGGTGCAGAAAGCTCGTTGCACCAAAGCATTGCCTTTTCAAATAGGTTGTGCCCAGTTAGTCCAATAGTAGAGATAGTCACGAGCACAGAATAAGATGGTCTCGAATACGGTGTTAATTTTCTTAATTTCCTGCTCCACTGCTGATAGTTCGTCCCGGTCAACTGGATCAGATGAGTTCATAGAAACCGCTGGTGTTACAACTCTTCATAGTGCCATAACTCTTACGAGCTTCGGTTTTTTCAAAATTCAATTATTCCATTAATCCCCGTGTAAGATACAAGGATGCTCTTTATTTTGCTTCGTATCCGGTATTGGCAGTAAGGGCATGCCTTACTCCTAACCCTATCTATCTCATTAATTGAAAGGCACTTTTGAGCAATTGTTAAAGATGCCTAGGGCTTCTACAGCTGGAGTTTAAGTTCCCAAACGAGCATATTATACATCATCTTCTCCCCCTGCTCCGTGTGAATATGGATTCTTCTAGCTCGGATAGCAATAGCAGCTCAAGGGTATTAAAATATTACAACTCTTTCAGTGCTTAACTTGAATTCAAATCATCTTGAAGGAACAATCCCAACTGAGCTTGGCAGGTGCACAGCACTTACTACATTTTTCCTTTGAAATAACAATCTTAAGGGGCCTATACCAGAGAATCTTGCTTGCTGACTTGGCTCAACTACAATGCCTAGTTCTTTATCAAAATAATCTATCCGGGTCGATTCCTTCCAAGTCATCTTTCTATTTTTCTCAGGTTAATATCCCTTATCTGAGCTATGCTCAACATCGTGGAGTTTTTGATCTGTCTTACAATAGGTTGTCTGGGACCATACCTGATGTGTTGGGGAACTGTGTGGTCATGGTAGATCTTTTGATAAGCAATAACATGCTTTCTGGATAAATTCCAAGAAGGCGAATGCACTGATAGTACCTCACCTTATTAAGACCATATATGTTGGGAATTTTCATCAGTCTTGCTTCATCAAATTGATTGAAGGGAACTACCCGGGGGAACGCTTTTTCAAGAAGAATAACCATGAAGCTAAGGCCCGGCTTGGCACTGTGACAGTGGTTGAAGATGATGATGAAGCCGGTGTTGGTTTTGTCTCAGCAGAGTGCCAACGTGGATGGGACGCCGGGGACGGTGCCCCTTCCTCTTCTTGTCCGAAGTAGAGTGGTGAAGTCCAGTTGGGGCTAGACGACATTGATAGCTGAGTTTCCGTGGTAGGATACAAGGCTTGAAGTGTGGGTCTTGGGCAGACGTCCTCCACTGGTACAAAGGCTCATCCAGTGAGTGATGACACTGACGAGTCAACTGCATAAGGGTATTGATGAGACACTCAACTCATTCTGAAGGCTATAATAGATATTGGTTAAGCTCTTCTGGCTGAATCCGACTCTGGCCTGCCCTTTTGCTAGCTTTTTTCATTATGCTGGTTCCACTACTGCTTATGCTGGAAATCTCTCAACACCGTCAATCCACTTGAAATAGATGCAATGCAGCCCCTTAAACAGTGTAGTGTGAAAAGGCGGTAGTTTGAAGAAATGGCTGGAAGATAGGGTTATCGAGCTACCTTCTGTGACAACTGCCCCTGAAGACGAGAAGCATTCGCGATTTTGTATCTTTCCTGGATATATTTATGAATCTTCCTTGACTTAAAAGCTAAAGCTGGATGGAAGGATTTTTTTCTTTTTTGTTTTGCCCATTCGAGTGTTCTTTGACGATGACATTATAGGCACCAGACCCTCGGTCTGTCTGTGCTCTTTCGAATGATCGGGTTTCAACGGCAAGCAGCTAGGGAAGCATTTATTCCCAAGCGATAGAGCTTGGAGTTCATATTGATACCTTAGTCCACTTCGAAATAGAAAGATACTAATAATGGAAAAAGATATGCTCTTGAACTCCAACAGTAAATTGATCAGTTACTATCGGCCAATGCCCTATCCATACTGAATAAAGTCCGAAAGGAGCTGGTTTGATAAAGCCAGGTTTCATAAAAGCGAAAAAGAATTCCTTCTCTTGTCGGAATGGGAGCAGCAATTTCACTTGCATCTGCTTGGACTGCCAGTTAAGCTTTTTCCTCGCCTATAAGAGTTGGAAGAAGTCGTAACTAAGTAAGTATGCACGCCCGCGAAGTCACTTCCGACAATCATTCTCTTTGAGTTGATGGATCTTTAAAGAAAACCAATAGCGATGACCAAGTCCACTCTTTTTTCTTTTTCCTATAAATGAGTCATTGATACCGAGAAAAAGCTCTTCCTTCTGTGGTTCGGGTTGGCCTTTTGTAATAAGTAGCACTTGACTTCCTTAAGGTTACAGGTTCAAATCTTCTATGTGCTTCTTTGGTTCGGAGAGTGCACTTCTGAGCCAAAACCATGCCATGAAGCGCGTTGGAGCGGGTTCGAGCCCGTGATGAGCCATTTTCCATGGAAAAGGAAAAGAAGTAGGATGAAGGTGATAACGGGGATAATCATTGCTGTGGTTGAGGGGGAGATCAACATTTTGACGGTTTAGGTGATCCTTCCAAATCATAAGCCTTCTCCAGTGCCTGGGTGGGTGCGCGAAATCATCGATTCTAAGTGCTAATAATATGGATTCCCTTCCCCCTTAAATCAGTAGGGCAAGTCAATTTGATCTTCTCTACTGGAGGATCCCGTAACCACTAGATTCTTTCGAGGGCTTGTCTTGGTTTGGAGATAGCTGCAGGTTCTGAAATGCAGACTCCTGGGGTCGGATGAAGGGATTCGAAAGACAGCATGGATCGGGGGAGGGTCAATTTTTCTATTGATCGAGAAAGCTTGGGCGGGCCCCCAACCATTAGCACATTCTAAGATTCAGATGACTAATTGGTTGGGAATCATGAATTATCACGTCTTGACGGTCAGTACAGAATCTTGCTCTACCCATTTTTCTTCTTTCCCTTTATTAGTAAGTAGTCAGGGAGCTAGACGAAGATCGACGAGTTGTCTGCTTTGTGATTTGCAAACGGGTTTACCGTCATCCCCGAACAATTTGGCTGGAGTTTCAGAGGGAGAAAGAATCAGCTCATGATGCATGGAAAGTAGGGGAAGAGTCTGATTCAAAAGCGTCTGTGATAGATCACGTCGAACTGAAGCACTTAAGAAAGAAGCTGATAACTTTTGGTTGATTTGATACTTATTCTGACACGGTTCATAAGGTCACAGCACAGACATAACCCGGAAATGCCCTACCACTATGGCTCCCCCTTTTCGCTCGTCCTTCAGGGGAAAGATGACTTCTGTAATGAAGGATCTAGACTTAGATGGGACCAAGCCTATTTGTACCGTTACGTTAGAACGACCGTAAAAGCTGCTATGAAAGTGAAGTTTTCCAAGTTATAGTTAAAGGGTTAAGTCAAGGAATGGTGACTGCCTTCGATAGGCTGGCTAAGGTGGGTCCCAAGGGTTGGTCTAAGGAGGGCCTCTATAGGCATTCTCCGAGGAGTGAGACCTTAGGTAGAGTAAATACAGCTCCTGATTGGCCCAGGATAGAAGACCCTAAATAGGACTTCATTAGACACCTTAGGAAGAGAAAGAGAGGGAGAAAGTGAAGGGGTAGGGCGAGATGAAGTTCCAAGCACGCTCGTAAAAAGAAGAAAGAGAAGGTTTGAGATTGGGAGAGGAAAGAGTTAATAGGGTGTATACTTCTGAAAAGTAGGATTCTCCTTTACATTTGGTTTAGTAAAAAGTCGTTTAAGTAGGTTCAGTACTAAGTGTAGTCTACTAAGTCAACTAAAGGTATCGATAGTAAGAAAGTCTCCTTACCTAGTAACACAGTCTCGTTTGAACGCATCTGAGACCCAGTAAGAAAGTCTCCTTAGAACGCATCTCAAAGCAGCTAAAAGGGAGCTATTAGGCTCCAAAGAAGCTATTTATCCCGGACCGGAAAAGCACCTATTTGTCCGGCTCCAAAGCAGCTAAAACCTAAAAGGTTGCTATTTGTCCGGCTCCAAAGCAGCTAGCTATTTGACCTTCAATTCAAGACATTCGCAGACTCCTTCTCTACATATTCGATATGTAATTACGAGAAAAGAGCAAGAAAAGAGGTTTGTTCTTCACCTAAAAGCTATAGAGATGTGCCATAAAGATTCTTTATTACAGATTCAAGTAGAAGTATAAGGAAGGATGTGTTTAACAGGGGTAATATGAAATTACATTTACAGTGTGATAAGAGCAAGCCTTTGAAGGAAGATGGTTGGGTCCCGCCTTTAGCGGTTTCAGGTAAATTAAATAAGAGTGAGTTTGGGCCTATGCCATAAGCGAACGTAAGCAAACGGCAAGAAGATCAAATAGGCTCCTTTTCTAGCTTCCTAGCCTGAAGGTTTTACCGAAAGGAACTGATCTTTCCGCAAGAGAATAGGGTAATTAAGGTTTTTTGACCGTAGATATTGAATAGAAAGAAAGTAGAGCTAATAGTTCCGGAACTGCCTCATTATTAATCCTAGCCGGGTTAGAGCCATACATAGGTAATAGCATGTCCCAATGCTATCTCCCTCAAAGTTCTTCTTCAATATGATCTTGTTTTTGGGGGGAGGATCCACTAAATGGACCAACGGAGCACTGTCGGGTCGATAGCCCTTGATCCGAGTTTTCGCTTGAAATAAGCGCGGATTTACTTTTCTAATTTAGAAAGGTGAAGGGAGCCAAACACGTAGTATCATTGTGTAAGTTGGCACCCCCTTACTTCGTTGTATGCAATGAATTTCATTGTTCAGATCAAGGCCCATCTATCTTAGGTACCCCACTTATACCTTAAAATATCATATATGCACCGCTGCTGATCCTTTGTCCCTTTCTAAATCCAGCTTTAACCGAGCATACGTCTGCCGCGGGAACAGGAAGAACGGAAATTTACTTTTATGTTGAAGTCTTTCCCGTTGGAAGGCTGGGGGGCGCCTTGCACGTCTTGGAAAAATCATGCTTTGTATCTGAAGTTATTGGCCCATGGTCCTCAGTGAGGAAAGGACCTAGAACTGAGAAGAGGGGACCTCTAGAAGAAGCCGAAGCAGAAGCGGAGATGGGGATTCCGCACGTAGTCAACTCATGCAAATCTGTAGGTTATTGCGAGCCCCATACCAAAGCCTGTCCATGATTCTCCGGATTCTATCGGCAATCATCCGTCCATCAGTCCAAAACCGAGTGAGCATCCGTATCCACGTCCGAATCCGTCACAACAGGAGTGGTTAAGCCTAAGTCCAGAGACCTTTTCAGATGCCTGCCTTCACTAAAGAAAGGAGAAGACGAACTCCCGAAAGTATGCTTTCATAGTTCCTTTTCAATAAAGAATTTGCCTGTGTTCAGTTAGTAGGAAACGAACCGGCCGTCTCCCCCAAAACTATGGAATGTGTTGACAATTCGTATGTGATGCCCGACCTGCCTATCTCTTTGGAAGGTGCTACGAGATTAACAATCCATCTCGAGGGCAATCTTTAAGGTGGAGAAGGAGGAGTTTAGCTAGCCTGATAGTAGTAATAGAGAGTTCTTCGTGGCTTAAACAGCTTTTATTTTTAGAGATCCTCAAGGGTAGAGCACTTAGTCGAAAACAAGCCCAAGGAATTATCCTCTCCGTTCTGATAAGCGGCAAAAAAAAAGAAAGGAAATGAATCTAAACGTAATTAATAAGGCCTATTTTAGCCTTTAGAGAAGAGAAGTGTTATACCGTTACTCCTAGCGTGGCAATTATCCCTCTCTCTGGCGGCAGTCATTGCAAGGAAGTAGGGCTTTGTAAGGCAATTCTCGACCAGCACAGCACTTATTTATGCTTAGAGCTCATCCCTTGCTTCTGTTTCATGTCCGATCTTCTCTTCTAGGCCTTGGCAAGTGGAATAAAGTAAGAAGCGAGTTCTAGCCTTAATCTGTGTATGGAGCTAATCTACTGTACTTCCTTGATCTTATTTACTTAGTTCAATAAAAGAAAGAACACAGAGGCTATTTACTTTTACTTATTAAAGTTGTTCTGAAAGAAACCTCAGAAACGGAAGAAAGCGAGGAAAAAACAGATGTAGAAACAACTTCCGAAACGAAGGAGACTAAACAGGAACAAGAGGGATCCACCGAAGAAGATCCTTCTTCTTCCCTTTTTTCGGAAGAAAAGGAGGATCCGGACAAAATAGAAAAAAAAGATCAATTGGGAAACGATCGGCACGCAGACTAGCTATATTAGCAGTTCGGGCTGGTCAAAGGTTCTCCTCCAATCCGGGGGGAAGAGAGAGGGAAAAAAGCGGGGCCGATGAGTGATACGAACAAAGGGCTTCCATAAGTAATTGGAGGGACCATCGATTCTTCGGACGTCAGCTGAGAGACCAAGGAGATTAAACAGTAGGGAACCGAAGCCAAGAGCTAAACATATGCATGGGTGTACCCTCCAACTCTTGCGTTGGCGTGAGAGGATTGGGGAATCATAGAGGGCAGATTACCAACTGAACCCCAAACGTGAGGTGGTCAGTCCTACTCCCTCGAGTGCCTTTGCAGTTAACAGCGGAAAGAGAGAATTCCCTCTACAATGAGGGTACGAAATCGATCGGAGACTAGGATTAGTTTTCTACCTTTCCAGTAAGTTTTCAAACCCGGTCGAGCAGCTTTTCACCTTGCTCAAGTTACGGAACTTCCTTATATAAGCTATAAGCTTAGACTTACCTATAAGCTAAGCAATTAGACTTACCGCCTTCCCCGCGATTAGACTGAACTTCTTGGTCCATTGAATTGCATTTCTGGAGTCCGGTGCATACTAAATCTCAAGAAATAGCTCAATTTGATTTACAGCGGTTAAACGAAACTTCTCAAGGCCTATCAAGGACTTTACCCTCGTAAGACCGATCGATCTTGCCCAGTTGTTCTGAGAATGAGACGGGGATCGGCCGAAAGGGAAGCAGTTAACAGGTAATTCAATGGTTGCAATATAGTTTTCCTTTTCACCCACCAGTACCTCAACAGCGTTAGCAGACTGGTAAGAAAAGAAGGTTTTTCTCTTTTACGGTTATGAGTGTTTCGGGGCTTGACCCCTCGCATAAAGATAAGAAGTAGGGAACCAAACAAAGATCTTAAGGTCTTTCCAGGAGGGTGGGAATCCTGAGCCAATTCCTCGATCTCTGTCGCTTTTCCCGCATAAAGATAAGAATCTCATCGGTGGGAACTTGGACGTCGAGAGCTGGGAGACACTTTGTGAGATCCAAGAGCGGCCCTAAGGAGCTAGAGCCACAAAAGAGAATTCCTCGAGCTCTCGCTTTGCCGTTGGTACCTCCCATCAGAGCTAGAGCTGTCTAGGAAGGAGCCTGAGGTCCCCCAATGATCCTGGGAAGTTAGCCCAATTGGAAATTGTGCAAGAGCTTGAGTCCTGTGAGGATGGAAAGCCTGGAACTGATCATAGGAACTTGGGATGTAGACCTGGTTAATCCTATTGGTTGTGAATAGTCCTACTTTTTTTTCTTAAGAGCTTGAGTTTGAGCCCATCTTCCCCTATCCTTGAGCCATTAGAGCTGGAACAGCCTTCGACTTTGACCCGGGTTTGCTCAATCGCGTAAACTAGAATAGGATCCAATGGGAAGTTGTTGAGTTTGAGTCCTTGGATTTTCCAAATCGTGAACTCAGAATTCCAGGATTGGTGGAATCGTAAGCAAAGGTAGCTCTTGCGCGCATAGAAATAGAATAAAGATGGCACCCGCCTGTGAGTCAAGGACTTTCCCGACACAAGGACCTGGCAAATTGGGAGTTGGACCAGGAAAAAACGCTAAAAGCGAGGGTTCCAAAACCCATAAATTGGGAGAACGTTTTGTGGAGACCCGGAACATATACAAGAAGAAGTAGAGAAAGCTAGGAAGGGATCAAGCAAGGGCTAACCGATATGTAGAAGGCTGGTTTCAGGGATTTGCCTAATGAGTAGGTTAAGGCTCCTAGGTAATCCAGTTTAAGAAGGAGGAACCATCTTCAATGGCATCCTTGGCTAGAGTAGAGCAGAGTTCCTTGGGAGTGGGCTATGAGACTGGAGTCAGTCCGGTAAGTAAGTTAAGTTGATCCTCTGATGGCGTCTATTTCTTCTGGATATTCTTCTTGTGCCTTGGAAGGTGGAACCAACTTCCCGAGCAAATAGTGCCTCCAGTCTTTCACAGCCAGCACTATTTTTTACATCTCCTTCTCGTAACTATAACTAAGGGTAGGAAAAGTATAGATGGGAAAAAGTAGGCACTTGTGAATGAAGGACGAGAGAATGGTTGATCCTGTCTCGAAGACCGTGCTATTTGCTCCTCTTGCGGGAAGGCGAGAACAGCTATTAAATGCTATAAGATAGCAGATTTTGCATTTAGATAGAAAAAGAAGCAAAAACCCCCGGTTTTCATTTTATCTAGCTTAAATTCCTTCTTTTAGCCATGCTTAACACAGGATGTGGGATTGTGGGATCTTCTGTTTTTTCTTCTTAAGGTAACGAAGAAATAGCCCTTTCTTTACCCGGTAACTAGCGTTCCCCTCCTCTAACTTACCCCCCTCCGTAAAGCAAGTTCAAAGCTAAGCTCGGGCTAACTTCGTACCTTGCTGAGCACTAACTTCATCTTCCAGACTTTCCAAAGCAGTACAATTTCTTCCCGTCAAGAAAATCCCGCGAATGAATCTTCATTTCACAGGAAGCAAAAAGTTTCATTGAGAAGGGGAAGGGGGAAGAAAGACCATTTTTTTCATTTTGCAGCGCGTCAACTTTCGCAATTTGTAGCGGGCTGAAAGTGAATTAGCAAGATTTCACAGCATCAAAAGTTGAATTTCTCTGACCGCTGGGAAAGAGAAAAAAGTTGAATTTCTCCCCGATAGCTAAAATAAGGACTTTTAGGTTCTTCTTCGGGACTTAATCGCCCAGAAAGTGTTCCACGTAACACTCCGGCTAACAAAGTTCCGTGCCCCCCCGGTAACAAAGTTCCCTACCTTTGGTCGAGCAGCTTTCCCCCTCGAGTTCTCACTCGAGCATCTTCAATCCTTGCAGTTCAGTCTCGTAACTATATATGTACCTCTCCTGTTGGCCGAGCAGTAAAGAAAAAAGCTAGTCTAGTCTGTCTGTTCCTCTCCTTTCCGGTGAAACTACTTTAGCCCTAGAAAAAGCTAGAAGTAAGCTTTCAGGAACGTCTATTGTCTCTGGTCTCGGGGTCTCGCAACTACTTTGGTAACCTCTCCCTCTCGCTACGCTCGAGCATCTTCAAACCTGACCTAAGCCGGAACCTCTGGTCGAGCAGTAAAGAAAGTAGCTGTGCCGGCTCCCCCTTTTTCCCTTTCCTTTCCGCCGACTTCCTTTTCTCGTTCCTCCGGTCTCGCATCTTCAAACCTTCCCTTTCAGTTCAGTCGACTAACTTCGGTTCCAAACGTGGGATTTTTCTCCGCTACTTTCTTAAAGGTACCTAGTTGCTGCCCCATAGTACCTTTCAGTCAAGCGACTTGTCGAGTTCCTTTGGCCCTTTTGCCGAGCCGCTTCCTTTCGCTTCGCATTCTTATTCACCGGGAAAGTCAAGTTTTCTGCCTGCGTAACACTCCGTTCCTTTCCTTAGCAGTCAAGTGACTCAACGCTCCTCTCCTTAACAGTCGACTCACTTTGTACCTTTAGCTTCTAATTCTTAATCACCGGTAAAGCCAGTCCCAGTTGATCGAGCTGCCTAACTCCTCTCCCTTCAGTCGACTCACTTTGTACCTCTCCCGGTAACTACGTTCCCGACCTACGTCCCGGTAACAAGCTATGTTCCCCCCCCTCTCCTTAGCAGTCTCGTAACGCGGGAAAGAAAGTCAAGTAGTCTTCCGGGAAAGCTAGTTCAAAGCCCGGTCAAACTGCAGTTTTCTCCCTTGCACTTCCGCACAAGCATCTTCGAACCTTGCCAGTCTCTCTTCCCCGGTCGAGCGTCTACATACAAGCCTTTCAGTCGAGCTAGTCCTTTGGTAACCTCTCCGGGTAACTTAGTTCCCCCCTTACTTAGCCTTAGGCCCTACGGAGAAGCTACTTTCCGTTCCGGTAACTATACGTTCCCGAGTTCCTACGGTTCTGTTCCTCCCGTAAAGAAAGTTCGCTTCAAGTGATCTAAGCTTCATCGAGAATGTATTCGGGGTAGGGTTTTGAGATGTGTGAACCCACGCCCAATCCCTTTAGTTTAGCTTTAAGTCAAGAGCAGTGGTAGGGAAAGAAGCTGGTATAGTCTAAGTGGGAAACGAAACCTTTTGCCATAATTCCTAATAAAGAAAAGAAAGGAAGGGGGTCTTACCGTCGCAGTACTAAAGGGAAGCCCGGGCAGGGTCTAAAGCCGGGTAAGAGGCTAAGAATGGTACCACAGAGGTAGGAGGTAAGAAATGAGTATGAAATACGTAATTACCGAGCGGTGGGAACAGAGTGAAGCGGGGGTGGGTTTGGATGCTTGAATCGTGGAATGAACCATCTAAGATGTTAGCTCCCTAGCTAATGTCTTCTCCATTCTTAGCTTTTTTCTTGTTTGTGGTTCTCCGGCAGCGATCTCCTTTTCGGTAGTCATACCTCCATATCTAGGGAGTTGGTCGTTTCGAACTGGTTTCTTTTTACTTTTTTTACCCTGGAAGGCGAGGGGCTGAATGGTTAGGATCCTTATAACTCTTTTCTATTCCGCCTAAGGAAGGGTCTCAAGAGGGTCTCCTGGGGGCTAGGTCCGAAAGGAAAGAGTGTCTTTGTCCTGATCCGATTAGAAACCCGTGTGTTCGGTTGGACTCTCTGGTATCCTGGAAAAAAGGGTTATTCTGTTGTTAGACTACCATGGGATGAGTAAGCGTGGGATATTAAGCTAACCTGCCAACCAGCTAATCCGCCAGCAAACAGTTAGACATTGAGTAAGTAATTTCCGGGTGATGAAGTTTATATAATAAGTAATGTGATATGCGACAAAGCCTGCTAGAGGAAATACATAAATGAAATGTATGCCCCAGAAGAGCAGGAAGGAGTTACGGTTTGAAAACCTTATTTGATTCTGAAAGCAAGACCTCTGAAGGAGGAAATGAAAGCCTCACAGCCGGCCACGACCTACCTAACTGAATAGAATTTTACATCCATCATGGGCACCATGATGACGACTACCATAGGACATCAAAAAAGACTGGTTACCCACCCCACCTAGGGATTGCACATTAGTCAGTCAAAGTAAAGAAAGAGGCCACACGATCCCTAGCCTTGAAGCACCCGCCTCTTATGGTTGGTCGGTTTAGCCATTCCTCCATCCATCACATCTATAGCCGCTTTCAATCAAGCATTCCTTCTCGCTCAGTAGGCGGGTCATGGGAGAATTAAAAAGCACAAGGTCCCTCTCACTTTGTTCGAGCTACTCTTCTTGCAGAACCTCGCGTTACAAGTCTTCTACTCTACTCTGGTCGAACTCCGTAACAACTCTGCTTTCGCTTCCTCTACCACCTCTCCTCAACCTATCGGGTAGGACGTTGTTCAGTCTCTCTTTGATTGGTAGGCCTTATGAACTTGCTGCTTGCAATTTGATGAGCTTTATTTCATACCTCCAGCTTCAGTTGCTGTGCTATCCAGCTTGGCAGTCTTCCTTCTACGGTCGAAGAGTTGGCAAAGTGACCTCTTCTTCTTCTGCCTTTAGGAAGAGACAGGACCTAATCCTAATGCCAAAGAAAGCTATCGAGCAACTAGCTAGCCAAGAGGTCCTACCCGTGATAGGCGAAGGAAAGACCAAGTTCACACAATTGACCCACGGAGATTTGATTGAGATCAAGGGCACATTAAAAGTTTTTTGTAGAGGTAGAAAAGTCTCCTAACTAACTAAGATGCATTTGAGAGCTGTCAGCGGTATGAATATGAATATATTAACGGAAGATATTTGGTGGTGATGGTGTGGTGGCTAGGGAACTCTTTCTTTTCAAGAATATGAAGATTCAGTCATATGATTGGATTTGCAGCAAGCAGAATCAAAGAACAAAGAGGTAGAAGTACCTGGAGTGACAGATAGGGCAGAGGAAGTAGATGTACCAGAAAGAGCTAATGTTGGAGGGTTTCAATATCCACCTCTTGCAAGAGTGATTAGTTGTTTACAGGGTACAGCGCAGGGGGAGACTCGTTGGCCTACTTGATAGAGGGATTACTGGAAGGAAGGTATACAGGTTTAGAACCTGACTTATCTTATTCCGTGAGACTGATTCTAGCTCTTTATGATCTTGAACTTCCGCCCCTTCTTCTGCTTTGCTTCGCACCTGGAACTCGCCCATTGAAAAGACTGAACTTGCTGCTTTATTCGGCTGAAGGAAAGACTTAATTGGTTGCTTGATAGCATTCCCCGGACTACCTTTACCGAAAGGCATGCACTTAACTGAAGTAATGGCAGTGGAACTCATTCCCTCTTTCCCTCTTTTCCCGTTCTGCTTTCTCCTCTAGCCGGAAGTCGAGCTGCCCTGGAATCAAAGACAGGTTGGGACAAATCCATTCCCATATCGTATATGACAGACTTTCGTTCTTCCTTTCTTTCGTTTGGGCTTCATCCTATCCTCTTTCTCCCCTGTCTGCTGCTCTGCTTTAAGCCGAAACAAGGCCAGCGCTAGAAAGAAGACTTTCCCGGGAGAGATAGTGGACGTTCCTTCACCTATGACCGAGTACTTTCCTTCGTCACCCTCTGGTCGACTAAAGCTCACTGCTAAAGGGCGCGGCTGGCCGATTCCCTCTAGTCTAGTGGGTTAACTCATTCACCTTCAATGCGAGAAGTGAAAGTCAAGGGATTGGAGAATCTTTTCTGGGCTGTCTTTCTGTCTTAAATAGATCGATTCATAACTATCTCAATTGGTCTCGGTTAGTCGACTGACCCATCTATAGAAAGATCTCTCTTTTTCCCTCCGCAATTCGTGTGAACTGATTCTGGATGAATTTCATTTCATTCTGCAGCTCTCTTCTCTTGAGAACTTCACTCCGAAGCTGACGCCTCAAAGCCGCAGCTCTCTTCTCGCTTCACTGACGCCTTGACAGCTATCTATGCTATTTCAGTAGAAAGCCTGCCCCTTTCCTTTCTTATGAAAATCAGTCTGCACTACGAGAAGAAGAAGGCAAAGAAGTTAGCTCCTTCTAAATAAGACTTTGAGTGTAAAGATCTTTCATTCTGCCTTGTCTAAAGACGTTGGGAAAGGGTTATCAAATAAGTTCAAGAGTTGCTAGAAGAAGAAGACTTGCTAGAAGTTCAAGAGTTGCTAGAAGAAGAAGACTTGCTAGAAGTTCGGCGAGTGACTAAGCGTGAGACGAGCCATAACATAAGGGGCGAATCTACTCTTAGTAGAATCTATCTACCATAGATATCTTCTTTTTTTTCGGTATATTTTCATCAGGCTTAGCCAATACTAGTAAGAAAGTACTAGTAAGAAGGTTCTCCCGAAAGGGGACGAAACCTGTCTTAAGATCCTGTGTGCGGCTTAGTTGCGCGTGAACACGTAGCCTAAGCAAAACGAAATATTAAACCAACCTAGAATCCATTTTTGGAATCCGTTTACGATCAATAAACCATGTGTTAGGTTCTCGTTTCGGGGGATCTTGGAACATACAAATAGTATTACCCTCCCCCTCCTTCTATCTTATTTACTTCTGATCGTACTCATCTCGACCTGACGTGATTAAGGATACATCACGATTGGGACTCTATTTCATTCAAATTGAGATCAATAAGGAGGACTTGATGACCCTCCATCTTTTTTCCAAAATACGGGCCTCAGATCCTTTTCCCGAGAAAAGACTATTGAGTTCTCGAACACTACCTAATCGTAAAATGAAAGGTTGAATTGGTTGAATGTGGGGCCTTCACAATCAAAAAGAGCCCATGATAAAGGTGTGTTACAGGCCGCTCCTTTTCATCTTTTTGAAATCCTTTTTCTCGTTACCTTGTGTCAAAGCTAGGACCGCTGTTCTTCCTATGGGTTGGCTACACTGTAGTAGACTATCTTTATCTTCGCACCAGACCACCCTAGCTCTTTACCTGTAGTAAGAATAGGTAAGTTAAAGCTCTATTCCGGTCCAGCCTTTCCCAACTGCTTCTTTCGAGATGCATTCTTCACTGGCCTTTTTCTCATCTAAATAAGGCTCTTGCCCCATTTTGCTAGAACCAGGCGTACTTCTTCTCTTATTCTATTTATAGTTGCAATCATATGACCTCTTCTTCCTCTGTTCTCATTTCTCGGTCTACTCCCTCTATTGCACCTCTTGTTCACACCGCTGATAATTTGACCTGGACCTCTATCTACTTATGCTCTTAGTGGTGATGCAATGCATCATTCGCTTATTCAACAGAATTCCGCATTATTAGTTCTACTACGTCACTACTGGCATCGGTGATTCGTTAAGCGTTAAAATTCTCATAATAGCACTTATGAGTACAGAAAGTTTTTTTCTCCCCCTTTGCTATCCCGTGGTTTGTGGTTCAATTAGGTCAGATATCTCGGGAAAAGTGTTCAGTTCAAAGGATCAAAAGCTTCTTTCCTCATAATTTTATGTATTTCATTTTGAAATTGTTCTTGAACAAACTCTTCCCGCACCTGGTCCGTAACGAGTAAATCCTGAGAAAGAAGGTTCTTTTCTGTAATCATAGTTTTGAACATGTCAACAAGGGTTTAAAACAATTTCAATTATCTTTCTCTATTTCGAGCGGCCCACCAAACACCGAAGCAAATAAGTAAACAAACAGAGCAGTAAAAGGAAGCGGTTGTCGTTCAAATAGGAATAGGTAAGGCTTTTTCCTGGAAGGTGAAGGCTTTTATTATCCCCGTTGAGCTGGTTGTTGGATAATCCGATCTCGTCTTCGGGCGAGGATCTCACCATCTTTTTACCCATTCGGAAGTGTTTCCGGTTCTCTACCATGCTTTTCTTTTAAGCTTATCTGGCAGCTGATATATTGGGGTGGCTATAGGTTTCCAGACGTGCGGTACTACTTTTTTCACGCCAAGAACTGGTCCTAGAAACTTTTCCGAGTAGATCCGGGTCCCTTCCCTTCTTGTTCTTGTAAAAGCGGGTTTCGCCAAACCATTGAGCGGATTATAGCTATTTCAGTGCTTCCCCTTATCCTCTCCTAAAGAACCGAAACAACCTTTGTTTTCTGCAGTAATAGCAATTGTTTCATGGGGGCTGCAAGAACAGGAAGGCCAGCGCCCGCCTATGGATAAGTGAACAAAGCAAGTTTGCTCAACCACCCGGAATGAACTCCTTTTTCTGAGTCCCCCTGTCAGAACTCTTAACCGGACACCAGAGTAAAGAACCTAGAGGAA
>CAOJCS010121298.1:0-18406 GCA_948332485.1 Euphorbia guentheri
CCTACTAGAGGGTAAGGCAACTAAAGCTTAAGCTTCATGGGTCTTGCTCCAGAGACAAATTCATACATTATGATCCATCAACAAAGGAAAAGGACAGAGGACCTTAGGGCTGAGATATGCCACTTAGAAAGAGAACCAAATTCACAGGCTAAGGGTTGAGCTACTGAGGATTGATCCTCATCATCCTTGTGCTTCAACAACTATCGGAAATAATGAAAGATCAAAATAAAAGAAAAGAAGTAAAAAGTAAAGGAATCAATTGCAAAGTTCCGTTACAGTGAAACTGCACCAAGTGTGGATGGAAAACAGTCCAAGCTGCAGCAATTAAACATTATGCAACTATGCCGTCATGCAAGACACGATGTATTTAGCAGATTGCCTTGCTCAGAATCCAACAAATCCAAGCTCTTTAAATAGCTAGACTTACCTCATCCAAATTTTGAACAGGCTCCAACGAATCAATTGATTTGGGCGAGGCAGCCTTCACAAGAGCAGAATAATATACTTTTTGGTTGTTCTTTTTGGATTTGTCTTTGTTAGGTACTTCAACCTCGTCAATGTAGGCCACACGGAGAGATGGATATCTATGAATTGGAAAAAAAGAAAATACATCGTCAACATTTTCACAAATCGCCAAACTGCTAAATAATCAAAAAGTTAACTGGAACATACGTTGTCATGAGTTTTAAAATATCTTGCGCTCGCTGATCCCCGGATCGCTTGTGAATCCCATATTGTTGACACGATACCACATATGTGAATTTCATATCAGCTACAGCTTGACACTGAGCCAACATTGACCTTTCCCCCTTCGATTGATCATCAGAATTCAGCTCTATGGCTTTATAGCCCTCCATCAAGTCTAAAGCAAGTGTGATAACAAAGAAACATATCTACATTACATACATAGCCAAATACTTAAACATTGCACAGAATGAGGTTTTTGCCTTACCTTCATGCTTGGCCATATCAAGGAAAGCCTGAAGCTCCAAAGCCCTCCGATAATACATCATTCCTCTAACTAGCATTGGTTAAAATTGTTTAACCAAAAGAAAGATAAAAAAATTTAATTCTATGAACAATGAATATTGCAAATGTATCCCTCCCACCAAATACTCCTAAACAGGGCGCATGCACACACATCAGAACAGACTGACAAAAATATTAGGATGTAATAAGAAGAGAGCAGATACCAGTTCTAGTCAGGGTTTGACCCCTGTAGGATGCCCATAATCGAAGCTCCTCTTCTAATTCATCACTTCCTTTCAATTCATCTTCACTAGTGTACTTTACTCTCTCGCGAAAATTCTGCCATTCATCTGTGTATTACAGAATATAACTGAAGTGAAAATACAGATCATTTATTACTTAGCATAGTAACTGATAAGAAAAACCAAAAAAAAAAACCTGGAAATATTTTTTGCAAGTAAAAGAGGATTGAGACACCGTCTTCATTTGGCACTTCCAAATCATGCAAGGAAAACAGCACCTCCTCTGTGTAGTATGGAGTTAATACACTGCACAATAATTGATACAACAGGAATTTAGTAATTCTATTATTGAACATTAAACCACAAAAAAACTTAGAACATAAGAATTTCCCTATCTAGTTGTGAAAGTGATTTTGGCATGAAAGCAGTATGAATAAAACAGAAACATTGTGATATAGCATATTAATGGGGGGTAGCAGAGCAATTCCAGTTTTATTACTTTTTCAATACGGAAAAAAAATGAAAAGGTCATCTTATTAAAGACCCCAATTTTTATTTTTTTTTATTTGAAGACTTTTTTACTTACATATTTTTTATTTATATACATTCTACTTATATAATTATACTTGCATATTTCTATTTTATATAAATATATTCTATAGAAATATAATATTTATATTAATATTTAATAATATAATTATTTAATAAAACAATATTAAAAAAATATGTAAGTTCTATTAAACATTTTCATTTTCATTTTCATTAAATTAATATATTTATTATTCCATTAAATTGGTATTATATTCCATTATTAACCGTAGGTGCGATGATTTACTTCACGGGCAAGTTCTCTGGTTCAAGGGATAATTAGGCTCAAACTGATGACTTCCACCACGTCAAGGTGACACTCTACCGCTGAGCTATATCACTCCCCTTGCCCCCATCGATCATATGTCTGTTAGGAGGTCGTGGACTATGACCTAACTTCGCGTACTGACAAAGAATAACTTCTAATTCTACTATTTATCCTACTGTTGAGGATTGATATCTTTATACGACACATTTTCTCATTTTGTGAGAAACCATATGTGCTGCATGCATTAAAAAGATACAAGAGAGCTGAAACTTTCAGTTACCCATGCGATAAGAAGTTTTTTGCTAGTTTTAACTTTGGGAATTCCATCATAAATTAATCATAAAGGACTTAAAAGTAGATCCGCTTAAATTAAACTGGTAACAAAGACAACACATGCAAAAAGTTATGAGACGCTATAAACCGCTGCCACGTTTTTTTGTCTTCGCTTGTGCATCACAAAGCAAAAGCAAAACTAATCAACAAGAATTGAATAGAAAGCTTACGAAAATGAAAGCATATTGCGAACTTTTGGAGCAGGTGGCATGTCCATAAACAATGAATTTGAGAAGAAAGAAATACGCCTCTTAGCTTCAAGGTTGGATGGCACATCCATGGCAGATTCTTTTGTTGTAAGCAAAAGATAAAGCCGCTTGATCTGCAAGGATATGTAATTAAGTGAGCTAAGTCAAAATCAGTACACGCACATGCACCACATGGTTATTGACTATGAAATATCTATTATAGACACGTACCTTTTCTTTCCATGCTTCTGTTACTGGTTGAATAGGGAATTTAATGGCTCCTGATGAAGCAAATAATTGATATTGTTGATCAAAGAAAATCATTCCCTCATGTCCAGGTCCACCATGCATCGAATCTACCAAACTGCCAATGAAAAATTAACACACATTATGAAACTAGTAGATGACAAAATACTTCACAAAATGATTAAAGGCTCATGAGCTAGCACCTTGATATATGATCCTCCATCATAATATCCCGTGTCACAACCTCCAGCATATCCTGGAATAGAATCACAACTTGATCTCTGTCTTCCTGTTTATTACTTAGCTGTAAAATTCAACAGAAGCTTTAGGGGTTCCTAGCATTTCTCTTTCAATCAAATGACTTCCAGAAAAGATTTTACCAAATAGGTGATAAGCTTCACAAATTGGTCATAGAGGCTAGGAAGAGCACTCATCTTGTACTCACTAATAAGGGTACCATCTTCTATGTGATTCTCGACTTCTTTAAATATGAAATCAATCACTCTGAAGAATTAAAAAAAAAATAAGAAACACATAATAGCAAATACTGGCAAAATTGATGCAAAAAATCAGCACCAAATATTAAACTTGGAAAGAACATGGAAAATATATTCCTTAGCGTTCATTAATTCTTATTAACATATAGAAACTCACTCGGTTTCCCGTTTCCCCTGAACCAAAAACTTGATAATGTTCCTAAATGAAGCATAGCATTCACGAACAGCACAGGACATATAATTGTCAGCATCAATTCTTTTTTTAAGCTCTTTATCTTTGCCATTGCTATCCTTGGCCATGTCCAATGCTATAGGAATCTGAAAAGCACAAAATTTAGAATTAATATGTTTACATCAAGTCGATCCAAATCTAGAATTGTAGTACATAGAATGAAACCTTGCTAGCAAGCAAAAAGGGAGGCCATTGTATGAGACCAAGATCTTGGTCTGCCCAATATGGGACAAGTAACAAATTCATTTCCCTGAAAGTACACAAATTAAGAGTCTCATGTATGTACTATATTTGACAATAATTAGACGAGTGATGCATATCTCTAAGCAGTATCCTACCGATCGCTTATTAAATCTTCTTCTCTAAAACTACTGATTATTTTGTTCCACAACTGAGCAAATCTGGCTGCTCCATCTTCTTTGTTAGATATGATCTGCACTGACAAATGAAGCCATAAGCAATGGAAAAAACTTGCACCTGCAACTATATTAATGTGTTCATACCGAGAATTATATACAAGCTTTAATAAGCACATTTCTGCTTGAACATCTGTATATCTATGTGTCTGTGTCCTTGTTCAAGCAGAAATGTTTGTGTGTGTGTGTGTGTGTATGGCCAACCTCAGCAAAATTGCGAGACAAGGTGGCCTTAAGTCCCTTTTTCTTTGGCTCACTCTTCTCTTCTGGAATCAAACGTGCATTAAAAGCACCAGGCAATGATTGAAATCGAGAGCGAAGCATTCCCAATGTTCGAATCTGCAAGATGAGATTAGAGCATATAAAAATAGTCCAAAGTTCGGTTTTTTCTGTACAAAGAACCAAATTAGCCACCCCATAGTTGTTAAGGGCGCAAGGCACAAGAGGGTGTGCCTCGCCCGAACGCGAGGCACAAGGCAAGGCGCACTCCCGAGGGACACAAGGCGCACACAAAACCAATAACTTATGAAAAACAATAATTAATATATCTAAAATTCAATATATGCTAAACCAAGTTTAAACAAAAGAAAAATTAAAATTACCAGCTCAAAGTATACTATCCTTTGTGACTTAATTCAAAAATTCAATAAGTACTCAATATTAATTAGTAACTATTTACTGGTAATTTACCAATTTCAGGTATTAGAAATTTTAAACCAATTATGCTCTAAATAAATCCATAGACCATGATGATATATTGCATATAAAGTATAATCACTACATGATCCATATTGAATCTTCCTCATTCTCATTGTTTTCATCATCATCTTTATCAATATATTTATTCTCATTTTTTTAAGTCGTTATCTTCATCATCTATAAACATTAGAGTAACTCTTTGTTTACCACTAAATGATACTCCAGTCCTTTCGTTTTTTTTAAGAACACTTGAAGCAATGATATTAGTGATGTTTTTTTTACTCTCCTAGTACGATAAAGCTCCAATAGCCCCTATCAATATTAAATCTTGATGTTTGTCGTTGAAGTCGATGAAGGCAATGATAAATAGAGAACTTCTTTCCTTTTTTATCTATTGTCTAACGTTTTGTTTTTGGTCATTTGCAAGATAAAACGAAGGCTTCTGATTAAAACTTAGAAAATTGTGCATTTGTATAAAAGGCGAGACTCTTTCAGTGTCACCAAGGTGTGCGCCTGAGGGACACACCTTCCTGAGGGATGGCAAGGCGCTTAGTGTGAGGGGTTCGGAAGAATGCCCTCAATCCCACATCAGTTAGATAGGAGAAGTTCCTGAGCTATATAAGGGGGAGAAGCCCCTTATCCAGTTGGACGTGTTTTGAGAAAACCGTGAGGGGTAACCCAAAGCGAACAATATCCAACTGATTGCCACGTGGCCTGTGTGGACCCCGTGACATTTGGTATCAGAGCCAACCCTGTCTACTGTGTGTCAGTTGTCCAGTGGGACACTGGACCCTCGTGGTGGGGGTGGATGTGAGGGGTTCAGAGGAATGCCCTCAATCCCACATCAATTAGATAGGAGAAGTTCCTGAGCTATATAAGGGGGAGAAGTCCCTTATCCAGTTGGACGCGTTTTGAAAAAACCGTGAGGGGTAACCCAAAGCAGACAATATCCAACTGATTGCCACGTGGCCTGTGTGGACCCCGTGACACTTAGCTCCACACCTTGTATGATTTGCACCTAAGGCACGCCTTTAACAACTATTAATGCCAAGTTCTTGTTCTCAAGATGAGAAGCAACCTTACGCAAGAAGTAATTAATGTAAATGGTATAATAAGGACGATGTATGCTCCTAGCATACCACCACATGCAGTAATCAGCCAACTTGGGACTGTAGTTTCACTTGTGATGCTGAAACACTGGAGCAGAAAAACAGATTTGACACACTAGATGTTTGAAGCATGCACAAGGAGGTTAGAAGAATAAAATAGTAAAACCGCAATATATGACATTCCATGACCATGCCCCGAGCCAAATAAATTTACCGAAGTATAATGCTGCCAATATGGGTTTTACATTCTTAATTAAAAATGCAAAATTTTGGAAAATCTAACTTTCAATTTTCTTCTTAAAAAATGCTTTGAAAACATGAACCAGTAACTCTAATGGTTGGAAGCCCAAAGATTATACCATTGCATTCAGAAATAGCACTTCTATTTAGCACTAAGCTTCCTACATGATTAAGCTTTAGATTTCACCATTCAAATTTATAGAAACAGCTCTTAGTTGAGAGACATTAGGAAATGGAAACTAAAGAAAAGGGTGAAATTAGTGCACAACAACTTTAGGGGTTACTAAAGTAAATTCGATAAATTTATTCCTAACCTCCCCAAGGCGACGGAATGCACCATAAATGCCTCCAAATAATGTAGAGAATATGGCATACCAGATCTGGGTATCCATAAAATATACCTGAAAAAGGTTAATATGTCAAATACTATATGATATTTGGTTCAAATAAATACAAATCAGATACAAGTGATGAAAACAATTAACCCTTACAAGAATAATTGGAGCCCAGAGTGCAATCACAACTCCAATATTGTTCCTTGCTGCAAAGAAAACAAAATAATAAGGTTTTTGGCATAAACAAGATCTAAAGTAATTTTGTTCTCTCATGCTGATTACCCTGTGGAAAGAACTCATGCCACTGGAATGCTGTAACATGAACATCCATAACAGCCTTTGTTGGACTAACCAAAGGTTTTATCTGAACCAAGAAATAATTATTAAAATAAACAAAAATGACGAGTAATGTCACAATTAACTTCACCCAAAATACTAGCTCCGTGATTATTCCATTTTTATTCTTTTTATTTTAGGATAAAATGTCTAATTAAGGGGAGGATGGCAACGGTGATACGAAGCATACAAGTCAACAGTACCAATAACCTGAAAACTACCAGCAAACAGATAAACTGAATATTTCCTTGTTCACACATAAAGTAATGCTTAAGCAAGATCAGAGAAATTTGTATGACAGACCTCTATATAGTAACTAAAGGCCAACTTTGTCACAATAAGGAGAACCCAAAACATTGTATACCTGAGAATTCAATTAAAGACATTAGCCATCAAATTGTACAGTAAAAAATAGATTTCAAGCAAAGAAACCATACTTGAAGAGAGAAAGTGCACTCTCATGCATCCCTCGTCCAACATAGAGTCGGGGCTGAAATACCACAAAATGCTCTAATAAATGATTCTAATTGTAAAAACATAACAGTGAATTTCACTTAAGTTATAATATCTTCATAAATTCCCAAATCATAAATCGTGAATATTTTGTCACCTGTGCAAATTATATAATAGAAATAATCAAGAAAGGATAATCATTCCATCAAGCAATACCTGTGACCACCACATCATGAGCATCACAATCTTGTAGTTTGACCTCTCAAGGAATCGGCGTAGAAAGGGAAAAAGAAACAATATTGCTGCTAGCATATTTGGTGCCAAGTACATGACTACGGCCAAAATAAACAAAGATGGCGAGCTTGAGTTATTGCCAAACCAACTTTTAATGGTTTGAGCAAATCCCGGAGGGTTTTCCCAAGTATAAGCGTAAGTGACTGGGAGAATCACAACCCATGCAGCAGCTGAAACAACCTTCAGAATATATCTCAACTTGACATAGAAAGACATGATCTGCCGTGCCTTCCAACAAAGGATTACATCGAGTACAGCTACATTGCCCAACAGAAATTATATTGAGTCAAATTTACAATAATTAGAAATGTCAAGGAAAAGATTTCTAACAACAACAAGATTTCTCATAATATACATCATATAAAAGGAACAAATAGTAAATTCCTTCAATTGAAAGAAGCTTAAAACAACCTAGGAAAAGGAAACTGAAATACTTAATCACGTATGCATAAAAAAATAATGATAAAATTAACAGAACAAAAAGGATACATAGAAGTCGATGTGATAAATGTTGATCATAAATGAAACCAACTTTATTACTGTTACAAAAAAATTTATGGAGATAATAATAAATACCATGCTTGGACCTTATCCATTAACTTGAGTGTCTGGATCAAATGGTTCCATGACAACTACTTTGATAGTTTATGCCAACTAAAGAAGGAAAGAAAGAAAGCAAACCAAAGATGATGCACAAGATTTTAACATTATTATTACTGCATTGTTACCTTGCCCAAGCTTTAATATTGCAGCAGTTATGAAGACACTCAATACTTTTTTGAATACATCGCCACTAAAAACAGAACTTGGCTGGCCCGATCCATTCCAAGCAACAATTATCATAGCCTTAATATCATACGAAGGTATCAGTAACACATCAACATAAAGAAAGATATTAAGAACAAAAAATATCATAGCTGAGGGATAACATATACCTGTAAGCAAAGAATAAAAAAACTCCACATTCGATCAAAGCTTCTGAATATATGCCAAAAAGAACGTATCTCAACAAAATTTACTTTTCCCACCCATTGATCTCTAAAAGCTGGCTTTTTCTCCTGGATATATGACACAACAATAAAAAAGAACATTATTGTTCCTATAAACCAAGGAATTCATTGCAAAGATTCAGAACATGAATTGTCAGCCGAATAAAATGATCAAATTCTTTGAAAAAAGTCACCAAACCATGTTCCTATGAAGCTCAGAATGAGTTCTTTTATTTTTTTCAATAACTGAGATATACAACTCATAGTGGCTTCCTATAGAATTAAAATTTATATCTGATTTATACACTAATGTAATTTCAATTTGGATTTGACGTAGACTGTATCTTTCAATGCTACGACACCAGTTAGCAATATTAAGCCGTAGATAAGTAAAATAACAAAGTGACGCAGCAAGATAAGTGTGAAATTAAAAGAAATCAATTAATTAGTAATTTAAGAGCGAAACTCCAAATATATTGAAGAATTAAGCTGAAATTGTGTGTTCCATTTTCAGAAATGGTTGGGCTATATATACATGTATAAATGACTCTTCGTAAACTAATATGACTTTTCGTAAAACAATATAACCCTTAGAATACTTAAATGACCCTTACAATACTTAAACAATGCTTAGATTTCTACATAACTTCTATTATTTATTCTTACCGCATCACAAAGCAAGAAACAGCTGACTCCAATACAAACCCCTAAGATAATGATTACAAGTCCACTAAAAAATGCACCAGCAACAAGGATACTTCAAACAAAATACCAAACATTACAGGAGCTCAAAAAAGATCCAATGCAATAAGCCTTGGCTAGATTAGAGAAAACAAAACCATAATTAATTTTATGCAAATGTGCATAAGATGCACACATGTTATGCATCCATTAAAAGGCATGATCACTATCAATTATCAAGTAAAAGCAATAGAGTATGCAACCCAAAAGAAAAACCTTATCCACAGATGAGATTATGGCTACCATGCTTAAGATGGATCTCAGATATTCCACCCTTCAACTCCCACAATTGATTCAAAACATCAGTTTGAATGATGAACACATAAAACTTCTTGTTGATTCTTTTTTCCCCAACTCTAATAATTGAAGTATGGAAGATCAAAAGATAGAATAGAGGGAAAAAAAGCAGTTACTTGCCTCATTTTTATCATAACGAAACTGAGCAGCAGGCAAATGAAAGAAGTCGGCATCCGCACGCATTGGCCAACCTAACCGAAAGCAGTCCACTGACCTGCATTTTGTATACTAAAATTTAAATAAAAGAAAGAAATAAATAAATCCAGTACAAAGAAAGAATAAATCTAATACCAGAAATATTCATTTAAGTCATCATAGTTTCTCCATTGTGAATGCTTTGATTTGCCCTTTTTACTCCTTTCAGATTCCTGGGAAGGGATAATAAAAAGCTTGTGAACTCAAATAAATGCAAAGCGGCTGACAAAATTTAAGAAAAGAGGAAAAGGAAACAATGCATGCAAGACCTTTGCAATCACATCATAGATAGGAGTTACGACTTTTCTCAAGAACGCCTCTTCTTCACCTCCATAAGCAGGCTTTACATTTTCCCCCGTCATGGGACTGACATTCCCAGCTAGCATCCCATAGAGCTCAAATGCCATCTATAAAAACATGAGAAATGCAAGCATCCAGTTACAGTACAATTAAGTGAAAAAGTTAAATATTTCACATACCGTTTTAGGGTTAGGATATATTGACACATAAAAAATCTTACACAATTGACACATTTTGTTTTTCAACCCTTGAATCTAGTTTCAATCAAAAAATAATAAATGAACAAAAGCATAAAAAAAATATCTGAAGGTTGAAAAATAAAATGTGTCAAATGTGTAAAATTTTTATGTGTTAATATAGTTTTGCCCCAGGTTTTAACCATGACTAATTAATGGGAAAAATACTCCTAAACCAGAAACAAGTTTGAGGAAGAATAACGCAAATGCACTAAAATTATCACATGGAGGACTAAATATCCAAGGTATAAAATTAGTTTTTATTGTTGTTTTAAAATACTTCTAGAGATTGATGAAGTGTAGGCTTTAAGCTGAAAACCTATAAATACTCATTTCTTTCATGAACTTTTCCAGCAAAAACTAAACTTATCTAATATTTTACCCATAAAGGGTCTAACCTGATGGAATGGGCAAAAGCACAAGTGGAACACGAATTCTACATTTCCTACTTTGGAAAAAGAGCACCTAATTATAGACTATTGATTACGAAACAGAACCATGAGACATACGTGATGATATATATAGCATAGGCATTCAGGCATGAATCTCAGGTTAGCAGCTTCCCCCCATATCAAAAGATACAGACCCATATAAAGCAATTTACGCTGCTGCACCTCCTGTTGTATAGTTGGTAACCTGAAATGAGATTCCAAACAATGGTATCGATATAAATCAAAAATGGTAGTTGGCACCTTTTTACCCAAAACTTTATAGTTCCATAACCCATAAAGGAAAAAAAACAAAGAAAGCATACTAATTTATATATTTTAGTTTTCATAAATTAATGCCTAAACCCATATTTACATTGAATAATTCATTACTGTTATTAGCAGAGTATTTGGGTGAAAAGCATATTTATTAAGGTAGCAAGGCGAACTAAGGCACAAGAGGGTGTGCCTTCCCCGAAGGCGCACGCCCGAGGGACACAAAGCACACACTAAAAAAAGAAAGAAAAAACTACAGAGAATAAGCGATAATATCAAACTCATTTAATATAATCTCTTCCCCTTGTATTCTAATTCACAATTAGAGTCTTATTATGCTTTTTATATTTATCGTATATTCATTTTAGCTTAAGAAAAAAAACATAATATCAAACTCGGTTAATATGATCTCTTCCCCTTGTATTCTAATTCACAACTAGAGTTTCATTAGGCTTTTATATTTATTGTATATTCATTTTAGCTAAGAAACAAAACATAATTAAGCTATTAATTACAGATTTAAGGAAAGAATTACATACTGTTAGTAATTTTTCATTGCATTATTAGCTCTATTAGCGACTTTCTTCTTTTCCATCTTATCTCTTCCCTTAGTTTTTTCCATCAAAAAAGGAAAATGAATGAAAAGGAAGGAAGAAAATCACTCAACAACCTAATAGTCTAATTTCTATGATTCTATTATCTCTTGCACACAATCAATGTAAAAAATATTTATCTTTCCTAATTTAGTAAAAAAAACTTAAAAAAATATTCCCACCCAAGCGCAGCTACCCAAGTGCGCCTGGGTGCAAAAGGCGTCTGCTTGAGGGACTGCCTCGCCTGGGGTATTGCAAGGTGCAGGACTGTGAGCCTTGCTTGAGTCATGCTTGAGGCACTCCCAAGGCGCACCTTTAACAACTATGCTGAAAAGTGGACACAAAAGAAATAAAGGAAATAAAAGGTGCAAGACTTTATCTTATGATTTGTCCTTTGCCATTTAGATAACTATTTTACATGTTAGAGGGAAATGAATAAGAACATTATGCATGCAGTTAAGGAATACTAAAAGGAAGCCCAAAGGATCAACTTTTAAGCGTTAACTTGCATGTAACTCCGTCTACAGAAACAACGGGTGGAGTTGGGGAACTAGAAGTTTAATTTTTCAAAGTTGCATTCATTTTTGTTTTTTCCAATAATTTATAAATAACTTAACTAACTTCCATTTCTAATACAGTTACTTCTAAGTTTCAATTCTATACTTCTCTCCAATATGTTGAATCAATTCATTATCTCCTTGGAAACATAACAACTCCCCTTCATCAAGATTTGATAAAAAAAAATACACCAAGCAACTTTGGCAACAGGAAGATAAGTTCTTGGCAGAAGATCATACAGAAGGGGAAAAAAAGAAGGATACTTCCCAACTTAATAACCCAAAGAAATGACCAATAAGCAAAACAAAAGTTACTTCCTATTTCAAAACTGTAAATATGAACGCTTACCAAAGACTACTTTTTCTATCCAGGTATTTGCACCATTTTTTGTAGTTCTTGAAAAGTTTCTTCATCACTTCAGTTAATGCACGCTCATCCAACTGTAACGAAACAAAGCTTCCACATGAGAACATGAAAGGTATCACTAGATTTACAAGAGATAAATCATCATTAAATTGAATGGTAATCCAGAATCTACATCAAATTTAATAGCAGAGTAGCTTCTAGATTTCAATCACAATAATTAATAAAGGATAAAATAATAATAACAAGAAACTTTTTTTCTTTTTTAAATTTATTATCTACAATACGATCTCATCAATAACACTGCAACATTTATTATGCTACATACACAACTTGGCAAGGCACAGCATAAGCAAACTACACAATACCATAAACAATACTCTTCAACATACAAAAAAGGAAAAATGTGAAGCATTGTTCTGTAGTCAAACCTTGGGTTGTTGATCAGGCTTTGGAAATTGTCGAATATGAACATTTGCAAGCAATAAAATAAGGTGCTCCCTTTGGTTAGCCACATTATCCTTCTGCAAATTCAACACATAAAGTGCTAAATTTTAACGTCATTTATCTACATACACATACAAATTTGCAAGATCAATAAGAAAGTAGCTGAGTAAATGTCACTGCATGTATTGCCTGAAACCCAAACATCGCCTGAAGCCAATCCAAAACATCTTCATCTTTTTTCTTCTTGTAATCCTTAGGCCATGGGAGACCCCTTGTGTTGCGAAGAGCCACAACAGCAGCTTGAATCTGAAAATAAAAATCACATAAGCCAAATAAAACAATATCATACATATGCAATACTCGAATCACAGGAAGGAAAAATACCTCAGGATATCTCATAATGGCCTGATTCGCACTATCAGGATCAAGAGGAAGGATATTGTAAGGAACATATATCTGAGTCTTTTCTGCAACTTTATCTTGAGCTTCCAATATCTTGAAAATTTTCCAGTAATAAGAAACCATAGATAAGTAATAGCTAGAAGAATCACACAGACCTCCCAATTTGATACAGCCAACAATAGGCAGACATCTACCATTAATGAAAAATCACACTAAAATAAAACAATATCTGCAAAGGTAGCAAAATGAAAGCAATAAAGTTTCACCTCACGGTCCACTTCAATAGATTGCGTCATATTAACAGCCTTCAAAACCTCAAAGAGAACGTTAGCAGTTTGGTATGCCTTAGTAAGTTGTGCACTGGGTTTAAAGAAATGAAAGGAACCAACATCCCATCAGTCAGATATTCCAAAGAAAATCAGCAGATGAATTTGGCAGTAAGATATCAAAAAAGAAAAAGAAAAAGAAAATCCTACTCTCTTCAAGGTAAATAACTAACCGATCAGCTTTATCTGCAGCATTTTGCAAAGCTTGGATATACTTTTTGTAGTAATGCTGATAGAAGCTCTGCATTTCCCTTGCATCACTCTTTTTCACCCTTCCCATCAATGTTGGATCATTCTCCTGAGAAAATATATCAGCATGAAAACTAGTAATAACATACAGCTAAGCCAAAAAAAAACTAAACAATTAGCCAATGACATCTGGAATAAGAAATAAAATTAAAGAATTCAAACTATTTCCCTAAACAAACTAAATATGTAGGAATTGTACAACATTTGGGAATTCATTTGATATAGACTTTTGACAAAAAGGCTTTTTTCCGATCAGACCAGTTCTCAAGATAGACAATGTGAAAGTAGTTATCCAATCTACAAATTTTTAGATGAGCTTCAACAAAATAGTGTTATACTATTCTTTTGCATAAAAAATTTTGCTTCCAAAAGAATACTGCTTTCTGCAAGACTTACTGACAATAGTAGTTGGGTTTGAGTTCTAGCATGAGCATCGCAATTTCAAATTCTCACTTTTTCTAACAATAAACAATTCACTTTTTAGTAAGTAACAATCAATGAATTTCAGATAAAATCACTTACAATTAATGTAATATAAATTGGGGTAGTTTAGTGCCAAATTTTATGCTCTTCACACATGCGAGCTAGCTTCTAAGAATGTGAAGTTAATAAGTTACTATAAGCATGCATATACAAACATTGTTAAGCAAAGAAAATTTCCGATGAGGTGCCTACAAAGATGGTTACCAAGTTCACCAGCCTTCACATTTAGATATTTTAAGTAGTGGCAGATACCTAAAAACCTAATGTCCATCACAAAAGGCCTTGATTTGTGAAACATTAAGAAACAACTCAAATTAATGTATTTAGATTTAATACACCATATTCTTGAAATGAATTACAAATTAAAATTATTCTTACCCTTTCCAACCGCTGAAGGAGAGCCGTTTTAAATTGGCGAACACCTCGTCCACTAGAAGTGGGATCCAACCTATGCGCTTTCTCAAATGCGTAAAACCGGCCTACAAAGAAGTAGAGAGAAAATGGAGATATGATATGAAGAATAATTAGGAAGAAAAATACAAATGTCAATGCCTATTTTTGCACAAAAGTAGAATGGAACATTGACTCTGAAAGTTGCATTCATTATTCTATATCAAATCCAATTAGTGCTAACATCAATTCAAATCAATAGAGCTCACTGAGACCTAAAATTTGTTCAGGAAAACATCATCAAATTGAAACCCCCAAAACCAGAAAAGGCAGCTACCCTTGAGTTCACTAACCACCTTATCTTCAATCCATTGACTACAATGCAGTCAGGACCATTGTGGCTGATAATCATGTTCTACAGCAGGTCCAAATGTACATTCCCGAGACACCTCAATGCCACAAAACATCCAGTAATTTTCTAACCTATACAGCCTGACATACACAAGCTTCTAATGAAACATGCAAAAGCAAGCTCAAGAAACAAAAAATGCATGAATCTATGTACAAGGTACAAAAGTGCAGGAATATGACTGAACGAAGATGAACAGAATACAGGCTGATTTTGTAAAATATAGACAGCACAAACACTACAGTGAAAGAGTATAAACTTTCATGCTAACATTGTCAAAACCTTAAAATGTGATCAAATTGGGATAAAAGAACAAAATTTTCTGATTCACAGTGTATAAAAATCACAGATTACGCCTATGAAATAAAAAGAAAGAAAAAGAAAAGGTAGAAGAAAGTGCATTCTATTACTTCTCCGGAAAAAAAAATAAAAGAGAGAGTTTAACAATGACAATTAGCAAAGTACGCTTGAACTAATTAAATGAGCAAAAATAAAACTTACACAGATAAGCAACTCTTGGATTGCTAGATTCCACTTCATTAGCAACCCGAAGAATAGGCGCAATCTCAACAAGGGAAGAAGGCACCACTTCACTATCAAATATAGACTCTCCGAGATTCCCAGCCGTCTGCGTCCTCGTGATCCGCCGCTGCAACGGCGGCGTGCCCTGATCCGGACCTCCTCTAGAGGAAGATGACATTTTTCCGGCTTTCTATAAGCCTCACTTCTCAGCCAAAAATCTAAACAAGAAAAAACAAAGATCATTCCACTGTTACCAAAAAAAAACACAGAAGAAAGAAAAACTCTAACCAAGAGTAGCTAAGCAGTGATTTAGGCATGCGTAAGTTCAAAATGTGAAGCACATTGCATCAAGAAGCCGAATAAAAGCAAGAATGTTGGTAGTGGGAGAAGGAGGGAAAACCCTAAGAGGAGAGAGAAAGAGAAGAAGAGGACGGTGCTGCTGGTGTAAGCTACTTAGCATGAAAGGAAGAGAACAAAAAGCTACTAGTAAAAGAGAAAGTAAAATAGTAGAGTGAACGTGGCTTGCTGTGGAGAGAGAAAGGTTTTACTTGAAGACCTTTAACTGCTATTGGTCGGATTTAAATGCTCGGGGTTTTGGCTTAATATCACCTTCAACTTGTGTTTTATTACGATTTTGTCATTTGTTTTTCTGGTCAGCTTTTCTGTCAAAGAAAAACAAGAAGACTGATATGATAACATGGTAAAATTATTAGTAATACTGATACCCAGCCATGTGGTGCATTCAAATTAAATAAATTTTATTATTTTATTTAAATAAATATATATATGTTGAATTGAAATAAAATATCAAATTTTTATTGATTTAGTTGTATTGATATGTGATAGATCCGACATATTTAATAATTTTCCAATAACTTTTTGCTTTCATTTTTTTAAATTCCTTATAAACTTCTTTTAAATCTTACAAAAAAAATTTAAAATAAAATCTTTGAAATAATTTTTTAGCACTTTTCATTTTCTAAAAATGTAACATTTTAAGAGAGTTGAAGTTCGATTCTTTCAGCTAGGTGATAAATGTTTTACAATTATGAATTAGTGTAAGTAAAATAGTAAATATTTCTATAACTTATAAGTTATTCTTATTTATGTGTTATGTTTTATCCATAAATTTAAAGTGAATAATATAAAAAATAGTTTGTACACACGGGGATAGCTCAGTTAATAAAACCACTGCGTATCCAGATACTCTTTCGAGGGGGTCTCGAGTTCGAGCCTTAATCCTCATGGAAAGCGTATTGAAGCTACACGATGGAGATTAATTTGGACCTTCTGTAAATAAAGATATCTGGAACATTCTCCGACAAGAATAAATTATAAAAAAATTAATTTGTAAATAAAAAGTAATATTTTAGAAATAGGAACTAAAAAGTAAACAAAAAGAAGTTTTTTTTTTTTAAACAAAACAAAAAGAAGTTGATAGCAATGTTATTAGACCGGATTGGATGATTCGATTCTGAATCAATTATTGATCTGGTTTTTTATTTTTAAAACATTTTGATAAAAAATTAAAAAATTCTATTTTTATTATTAGAATTATTAATTTAAATATATTTTATTATTATTTATTAATGAAAAATAATTTTTATGAATTAATATCCAATTAAATTACTGATTCACATTTGGGGGTGAACGGTGAATCAATAGACTTTTCGGTTCAAATTTTGATCCGATTATAATAATATTGGTTGATGATATATATAGGTCTCAATGCTCTTTTTTGTTCTTTTTTATTGACGCATTGTCTTTGTCTAATAATCTTTTTTGTTTTTTAAAGCTTTTAGAGCATTTTCAACTTTCTTTTAAATAAAAATTCTGATGAAAATTTTAAAAAATATTAATTTATAAATAAAAATATCTTCAAGTCTCATATTTTATTACCAAATTTAGGACCAGTTTGAAGTTTTTTTGTGATCCTAAAAGTTGTTTTTTGAAAAAATTAATATATAGTATATGTTTATTTTAAAAATTGTAGCTTTAAGATCGTAGAAAACTGTTACAGAAAAGTTTAGTTATAATTAGTTTGAGAATAATATCACACTATTTAAATCTATTTTTTCAATATTTATTTTTTTTGAAATACAGATTGAAAATAGTGAGACAGTCCCAAACGGAGGAAAAACTACAATGATGTAAACTAATTAATAAGTATATAAATTTTTCAATATTTATATATATATATATATAAGATGCATATTTATTTTTGGGTATCAATATAATTAAAACTTTTTATAATTTTTTTTATCTATAATTAGTAAAATATTTATTTAATCATATTCTGATATAAATGCTTTTTTTAAAACAAACACACGATTCCCAAAAGAAATAAAATTAATAATGCTTGTTTTGCAAAATACAAAAAGGAAAATTAAAAAAAAAAAAAAAAAAACTGATGGTCCATATCTTTGATGGCAAATACTGAAATAACGAGACACAGTTGGAAATTTTTTGGATATATTTTAAAATTCAAAAAAGCACGCTATATTTTATTACGGCAATGATATATACACACACTACACCTCACACACTTTACACACATAATATAAACCCCCCTCCTCAGTCCTCGCCACAACGCCACAACCCCTATCCTCTTCTTTTAACAATCTTCTTCTCCCTCAACAACGGCGAAAACCTCCCCAATTTGGATCTAATTAAATCTTTTCTTCTGTTGATTTCATCATCTTGACCCTCCACCCCATCTTCCCGTTCAGTTTGTATTGTTGATTTCTTCTGCCGATT
>CAOJCS010199646.1:0-27057 GCA_948332485.1 Euphorbia guentheri
TCTAATACTCTATCCGAGAGTTATCAGTATTTATCAAATCTGTTCCTATCTAACGGAACGCTATTGGATCAAATGACAAAGGCATTGTTGAGAAAAAGATGGCTTTTCCCGGATGAAATGAAAATTGGATTCATGTAATAGCAGAAAGGTTTCCCATTCCTTAGCCTGAAAGATATGTGGCCATGAAATAGGGATTAAGTGGAACAGAATTGACTGGGTGGTAGAGTCGTGGAAACACCTCTTTCTTCCATATTTTGGACATGGAACAATATCTTACTGCTGAAACATGAAAGAATTGAAATCGTAGATCAAAACACTCTGTATGGATGGTATGAACTGCCTAAACAAGAATTCTTCAACAGCGAGCAAGCAGAACTATTACTCACTACATCAAAAAATTTCCATTAATGAAAGATGTAAATCCATTGGAAAATCAAAAATACGTATGTCGGATGAAATGGTGGTTGTTGCTATCTGCTCCAATAACGAATCATTGGTTTCACTGAATAACTAAATGAATAACTAAATAAAATAGATAGACCCTTCTCTTCGTCTCAGGTCGATGGATCTTCTCAATTGGAGGATCCCCTATATGGATAATACACATTCCAGTTGACCGGGCCTAATTCTAATTGTTTTGTTCCGAAGCAAAGATATCCAAGGGGCGGTTCGTCCTATTCAGATATTCACGACCAAGAAGTACTGGATTCTCTTTCGGATAGGCCCTGAAAGGAGAAGGAAGGCTGGAATGGCAACAGACGTCTATTATTGAATTCACCCGACCCGAGAGTACCCATTTTATTTTGGGAACATCCAGTGCCAAAGTCACTGAATGGGTAACCTAAAACGGACTATGTAATGTACTTTATTGGGTTACGGGCGGGCATTTTACCAGAGGTTTCTATTGTATCAACTACCCTTGTGTAATTCCTGTTGAAGCATATACTCGGGGGTGGGGCGGACGCTTTCAAAGCGGACTCCCCATTCATTAGATAGAGAAGATCACCAAGATTTCGTGATCCGCTGCCGAACTTATTCCAATTCCAAGATCTCGGATCGTGAAAGGGATACGGACTCTAACTCAAGCCTACTGCTCCGTACAGAGTCAGGATTCAGGGATTTCAAACACTCGTTTGGACTCTAACAGCTGAGTAGTACAATGGTTTCTAAGTCAGAGTTCGCAAGAGCTCTTTTCAGGGATTAGTTCCCCAGTGGTAGTAAAGCGGGCAGTTGTTTAAGATTCGGATTATCCACATGCCCAGAATTTGACCTTTGAACTCAAGCCCCAGACCGTGCTTTCCGGCTAAAAGGCTATGAATAGGTCAGTATATCGTTCCATGACTCAGGGGTAGAGCAACGACAACCTATCTTGCTGCTACGAGTGCCTACTCATAAGCCGATTCTTTTCTGCTAATTTGTTTGATTTCTCGGTAATCCACATCAAGTGGAGGAAGTGGAAATCTCATCTTAGGACGAGACCCCGGAACATTCTTACTGAGGCGGATCTGCCGACCATCTCTTGTCCAGTAGCCATGATGACTGGAGAAACGGATATAAAAAAAACAAATCACTAACCTACTAAAAAACATCAGTACAAGACGACAGTCATTGATGGAAGTCAGTTGGGTAGCGGACCCAGGATAGGAGGCCAATACTGCTTCGGTTGCTGCGGGCTTACGAATTCCTTTGTTAACCTGAATCGGCCATTGTCTTTTCGGATTCCCGGGGGGAAATAACTTACTTAGACTATAGCGACCCTCAGAAGACATACCCACTTCTCCTTAAAATCCTTAAAGAGCACACCAACTCTATGAAGAATTCCTGGCCTTGTTACAACAATACAAAAATATCCTATTAATGCTGAATTGGGCCAAAGACTAAACCAAATGTTTGCGCCCTAGGATTGCTACTGTGTGGCTACCGAGGGCCATGAAAATGAAAAAAAAAAAGATCTACTGTGAGCTTCAATCTCTTCACAAGTCAATGTTGGCAGCTTAACCGTTTGCATTGTATACGTGGGTAGGGCCGAAATGACTGACTGAGTAAGGGTAATTCGACCCGCCAAGGAAAGCTGGTTGGTTTTCCATCCACTCAATCTATCCCGAACTCTATCAATAATGTATTTCTAATTTAGGGAACTCGCTCATGGAGTAATGGAACACCAAGATACTGCCCCAGTTTAGAATATGTAAGAGAGAACCCAAACAAACTCCCTACTAATGGCTTGCGAAAGTCCTCTGGAAACATTTTTAGAATAATAAAGCCCTGTCTTCAACTTGTTTTCCTTCTGCCCAAAAACAAAATTTTTCCGGGCACTCACTGATAATGTGAACCTGGTCCATAGATGCTTCCGCAAACAAAACAAGTTCGAGTTCCCCGCCATCACCTCGCCTAGATCCGGGGGCTTTATACCCTAAAGTTGCAGAGGCAAGTTTCAGCCGAGGTAGGAGATCCATCATATCCATACGAACAAAGCAGCGCAGGTAGCAGTGGTTTACGTTTATAGGGGGCTCGACTTTCCCTTTGTCAGCATATCCGCCGGGAGGAAGAGCATATCCAAGTCCCATATTCAGTTAAATCAGATCTAGTAAGGCTCACTACTAAGGCGAAAGAAAGGAGCAAGATACGGCCGGAGATTCTCGCACAGGAACAAGCGTAGACCCGTAGCGCGCCTTTCACTCAGTAAGAAGTGCTCTTATTGGCGAAGCGAGGAAGCACAGTTGCGCGCTTCTCCATAGCCCCTCTATACTCTGTAGGCTATTAGTACCAAGCGCAAGCGCCTGACTTGGAAGCTTGCTGTGTAATTTCATAAAGAAAAAAAAGTGTGTGAACCTCAGCGAGTCCGGGTTTCAAACTAGCCTCCTGGACTGAACCGACCTCCTTAATATTAAAAGGTTATAACTATCAATAAAGTAGGAATGGCAGATAAAGAGATGCACTTTCTGGACACAGGACCCAGAGTTTTTTCGAGAAAAGGCCCCTTCCCTCAATATCATGATCGGGTCGACCAGGCCAGTGAATAGAAAATCGAAAATATCAATAGCAGTTGCTGTTCCAGCCATTTTTTTTTTTAACTTAAAAAACTTTTTTTTCTAGGTATAATTATTAAATCTAATAGAATCTATTAATAAAACAAAGCAGTGTGACCGCGTAATAAAACTATTTTTCGATGAAAATTTTTATATTAAGGAGACTCCTGCAAGTTCATCAAAGCTTATGTGAGCAAAGAGCGGCTAGCCCTTATTTCATTTCAAAAGGGCACTCCAATACCTGGAGGAAATCATCTGTTCTGGAGTTACAGACAAGGAACTCCATTCTGTTGACTCTACCAGATAGAATAGTATAACCCATATTTTTTCATAGTCAAAATCAGAATTTGATCCTGGCTCAGAAGGAAGGCTAGCTATATTTTTAACACATGCGAGTCGAACGGGCCGAAGGAAGAAAAAAAAACCTGCGCCAGCGCCGCTGATGATGCAGAAAGCTTTTTTATAGAAAGAGAGTCAAGGAGACTTCCGCGGGCGATTCTTTAACCGCAGGCAGCCCAGACCCGACTTAATGATGGCCGCGCATGAGATCGCACGAGACCACTTCGATTTTGAGTCGGGGAATGCGAGCATAGCGACCCTAAAATACCTTCTGCGCTATCTTAAAGTAGAAAGGCGAAAAATTTCCATTTTGAGACCGCGACCCATCGCGGAGCACTTTCTCACTGATTTAGTGAGATAAGTGTTCAATTAATATTCCTCTACAAGACTCTTGGTGTTTTTTCAGGGTACGAGAACATAATTGGAAGAAAGAAATAAGGATCGAAGTTTAGACCGCTCACAGTAGTTCTACCTATAGAAAAGATCATCAGAGAGGAGACAACCCATTTATGATTCCAGCCGAGAAGACTAGACTAGTAAAAGGAAAGATCAAGAATGTCATATATTTCAGGAGCTAGATTAGTTGCCGATGAACAAGTAAGAATTGCCTCAACAAAAATTTTGTGAATTGGACCAGCCATTCAGGTTCCTTATCGATTAGGGGAACATAAAGATAAAAGAGTTAACTAAGTATCAGATCGACCAAATTGAACAAATGATAGGTCAAGATCATGTTGTTCATTGGGAATTGAGGAGGGGAGAAGGAGCAGACATCGAACGATTAATTTCTATTTCTTGTTATCGTGGAATTCGTCATCAAGATGGATTGCCCTTACGCGGTCAACGAACTCATACTAATGCTAGAACTTGTCGCAAGCTAATTCGGATTCGGAAATGAAAGAAGTCTACCGAAAGCCCTTGGTACTTGTCTTATCAATCACACTGATAGCTTCAATAGTTCACTTCAATTTTTTTTCTTTTATGTAGTTTTTTGGGGTATTTCACCAGTTACTAATCCAGTATACATATAGTAGGCCTCCTTCGCCACTCCACTAGTGGCTCGGCTTCGTCCTAGAAACTACTGCTTCCGCCTCTCTAGGCATGAGAGCGATAGCTCATGACTGGTATATGGATCTCTCTATGTAATGGTCGGCCTTAACGAAGCTTCGCCAGAAGCGACTAGTCGCTTCCTGAATGCCTCTTTACTTTAGTATGGTCTGTCTAGTCTTTCCAATGCCTCCTTCCCCAACGAACGCTACTAGGAGAATAAGCTACCAGCTACCTTGCTTGCATTCTAGAAACGGTAGCTTTCGCGCCCTTCCTGCCTGCTGAAATTGATTGAATGATCGTGCGTGACAGCTCTTCCCTATTCAGTCTGATTAGATATGTCACTGAAACAATCCGTTCTGTCTCTGTTTTCTTTTCGGATTCCGAGGATGAGCCGGCCGACCCTAACATCTTTATCTGAGGAGCCGGTCGACGAAGCCTCCTCCTCAGATAAAGATGTCTCCGACGCTACTCTCTCGGCAATAACAACTTTTTCTATTGTGATTTTTGTGGCGGTCAGAGGAGAGACAAAAGAGAGATTTTCTATCAGTCAAAAGCAGATACCGCCCCCCCATGCTCCCACGGTCCGCTTACCGAGGAATAGAAAGGGAGGACCCGGGGCCAGAGCAAGTTGGGTTGGGGTATAGAGCCGTAAGCGCGATGGGGGGTGAGAGAGGACGTGCTCGTACGGTTCATAGAAGGGTATGATCAACTCGTTGATTGTTGGGAACTTTCACTCCTCTATATTCGAAATATGCCTTTCTAGGAGCATTACGATCTGCAGCTCAAATGGTCTCTTATGAAGTCTCTATTGGTCTTATTCTTATTGTGCGCCTTGTGAGCGCGTTTGGATCCGCGAAGGCAATCGCTCGGATGTTCCCCTAACCCAACCCGGGAACGGACCGGAGGGAACCGCAGCATGGGGAATGTCCGCGTCTCGTCGCAAGGCTCATTTTTAGTTGTGGGTCATAGGGCGGGCTTCGGGCGGGCAGCTTTATCTGATCAAGGGCCGGGGCACAAGGGTCCTGGTACTACCCAGGTGCGAAGAACCCCGGAGGTGACTGCAATGAGCAGAAATCTCACTCACCGGCCTAAACGACGAGCAAACACTCAAACGTGAGAGCAAGGGATCACCCAACGAATGGACGAGCTCCAAGGAGGTAGGAGAGAGGGAGGCAAAAACCATGCTTTCAGAGACCTAACCCAACCCGGGTCCGGTCCGAATCTTATCTGAACTGCGAGAATAACTGACTAAGCCGTGCCATAAGGCCCATTCTCCAACTCCAAACGGGACGGGGCCAAGCCTTTAGGTTGTTTAAGGAGGTTGGGTGACAGATCGGCCATAGGAGTACTCCGGGAGAAAAACCAGGGCAACAAATGTCGAGCATACGACGATGCCGCCCGTTTTCATTTCATGGAAGTCCCCGGCAGAGGAAAGGGCTGTAGGTGATGGCGCGTTTTGCTTCTTATCTGGGGAGGGGCGATGAAATCGTTCCTATTGGGTCGTGCGTGGCAGCGAGTATAGATGAATAAGGGCGGGCGGCCGGGACCTATTATATTAAATAGGCGGCAAAGCTGAATAGGAAAGGGGCCGAGCTGACTGATGAGTGCTTTTTTTTTTAGCCTTTCGAATTCGAAAAAGGCTCTCATGTGAAGCTAACATGGCTGGCTACATACAAGTATAACCAAATCAAGATGAGACGGGACGGACGGTCAGAGGCCGCAGCGGGACTACCATAGGAAAGCCCGCCCCCGCTAGCTAACATAGAAGGAAATTCCCAGATAACAGTAGTCTCTATGTGAATCTCTTCCCGAGCAGGCCAGACCGAATCGGGCCACCACTTGGGATGGGAATGGCTCAGCCCATATGCATTATTTGATGAAAGCACTCCAGTCCAGTCGCTTCCTCGAAGTGGCTTGTCAACCACGCTTTCCCTCCCTCAAAATAATGCTCCTTACCTAATGCCTTTCCTTGGGTTGGGGCAACGGAGAACTATGACTTTCAGACCCTGCTCGGGTCTGCCCAGGCGTGGAAAGAGTTCGCTCCTGGACTCCACTCCCTCGAGAGCAGGATGCCGGCCGAGATGGAGCTGGGAGCCAACCTAGACTTTCCTGGGGCTTGCCCCAACACCTAAAAAAAAGGCGGGTGCCGAAAAGGAAAGAGCCCAGCCTCTTCAAGAAAGCTTTGCTTGGTAGGCGCTGCCTACTCACTCAGACGATGCTCTGAACACGAAAGTGTGAAGTTCCGCCCCCTTCGGACATGCTGAGTCACAGGTAGCGCCTCGGAAAGCACGGACGAGCCACATGCAGGGAAACTTGCACGTGTGGTTCTGGCCGGGGACCCGGTATACTGTACTAATATGTGTAGGTCCCCGTAATTCGAGTGAGATTGTCATGGCGCAAAAGCAGATATGGTCTGGTATTCCCTTGTTCCCTGTATTGGTTATGTTCCTCATTTCTTGTCTAGCAGAAACTAATCGAGCTCCGTTTGATCTCCCAGAAGCGGAAGCTGAATCAGTTGCAGGCTATAATGTAGAATATGCGCGGGATGCGATCCTTAAATAGTCCACTGTTGGCGGAAGCCAATGTCCCGGGGTCCCGGGGACTCATTCTGACTGAAACAAGGGGTGGGTCTTTACCAATACCAATTTCAAAAATAGAATTTTTTAGGGAAGCCAAAAAACGTGAGCGCCTAGCACGAGCCTTATTGAAAAGGCCCCTTACTATAGATGGATGGGGCGCCCCCAAACTCAAGGAAAGCCTTTTTTTTTACAACCTTACTAATAGAAAGGGGAAGGATGCGCTCAAACAACCTATCTTACTAATAAGAGGGTCGTTGTAAAGCTACAGCTCGAAAGCCGGCCTTACCTTCTATTCTATATAGTAAATTTCTTGCTTGTTTAGTAAAGTCACGCTTTTCATTTTGATAGGAGTAGGTGCTTTCTGGGGCAGGGCACTCTTCATTCTTCATTCGAAACTAATGAATGTCCGGTCGGGGGTTTCTGCCTTGTTATCAAAAAGGGAGTTGGGTAAAGCAAACTCCCTCCTTGGACGAGCACGAGGCTTAGTCAAGTAGAACCGGGTTGCGCTGCTTGATGCTCCGATCGAAAAAAAATCAGTGGGGCCATGCCGGTACGACTGAATATGCGTTAGAAAGGTAAATCCCTCCCCTACGACACCAAAAAAACCGGGCCGAACTTCTAAAAGCCCGCCCGCTTCCATAGAACAATATCGTGGCAACGTAGACCTAAGTGGTATCATATCATATTGGATCCTTGGGAACCATCACAAGTACGGCCGGCCTATATTTGAAGGAGAATGCCGTGTCGTCCAGCGGAGCCTAGAAGAAGGTGACTCGCGCAGACAGCTGACTCCTTTTCAATAGAAAGGAATAGCCAAACCAACCCAGCTGTCTGGTCAATCTCAGAGATCTTATCGGTCGGCAAACTGGAGACGGACGACCACGGTCCCGACCTTACCAGCACCTGAGGTGTACTAATCAATGAACCTCCGAAACCTACTTTCTTTTCTGACAAAATAAACCAAGCCTAACCGGTCACGACATGTTGTTGATATTGATTGAGTTTGAGGGACTTTCGCTGACTGAATTCATCCATAAACCCAGACCCCCGTAACCTTCGTAAAAAAAGCGTCACGACAACATCCAAAGGTGACTTTTTTTGGATTTTATTTTAAAGTAGGGAGGCGGCAAGGAAAGGAGGAGCACGTAGGAATGCCGACCACTACTTAAGCCACTTGTGGCTGAGAGAAAGCGAGTAGCGCCTTGTATAGGTTGGGCGGAGCTTGAAGAAGGTAGCCCCTCCTTTCAGAGAAAGCCATTGCGCGCTAGCCTAGCTAGCTAGCGTTTTTCAGCTGGCTATTATGTTAGTTGTAGCGCGCCCTCCCTCCTCCTTCTCTCACTTCGGAAAGATTTTGCAGTATTTTCTTATGATGACCTGGTCGAGGGAGTACGATACATCGGTGTAAAAGATTGAGTGGGATCTGTGAGGTTGCCAGTTCAACCGAAGCCGGAGAAAGAACGAAGGATATTACTAAAAGGAAAGGGGGCAGTAGAAGATCGAATGGAATAAGCCAAAAGACTAAGAAGGCAGGAAAAACTATCTTGAGCTCGGTAAGGCAAGGCTGGTCTAGGGAACGGTAGGGAAAGAGAGGAACTACTCTAAGTCCGGGTTCAGAGAGATTAGTTCCAAGGGTTACCTTACATCGAAGAAAATGTGTAAAGCATATAGTTTCATGCTAAGGGATCAATTATATCCCACTGAGCTCAAGAGATAAGGCTCCAGAGCAATTCTTTATTTAGGAGGCCGATTGACTAATTCATCCCCAGGGGAATGTGATTTAGGAAAGCAAGTGCCATTGATTTAGGTGTTGGAGGAGTAAGCGCCCTAGGAAGACGACGGTGCTAGAGAATCAGTTCCTAGGGTGATAGTCGAAGGGAGGTAGCGGCCTCTTAGGCTTGGCACAGGAACTCTTCTTTCACCCGCAGGAAGCAAGTGATGTGACCCAGTAAAGTGACCAGAGATAGGAAGAATAGATTAAGAAAGAACTGATATTAAAAAAGAATCCGCTCTTTCCATTCCTGCAACTTCTTGGTGACATTGCTCGTCTTATCGGGTAGATTGCCCATGACCGGCCAATACCTGCGGCTTCATAAACCTGTGTGAGAGGCTCCGCTCCTCTCGCTTAGGCCCTTCAGTCTCGTCCATCCGGTCTCGTAACTTCATCCCAAAGCAAAGTGAAAGGTAAAGAAAGTTCGTACTCCCCTCCGAAACTGAAGTTTTCTTCCGCTAGTCTACTAGAGTTTTCTTCCGATAAAGCTACTGCTCCTAGCCCTACGTACCTTACCAGCCGCTCGGGTAACTTGACTTTGTCCCTCTCTCTTTGCGATCGAGACTTCGTTCCCCGATCACTCGACTCACTTTTTTTTCTCTCCCTCGGAAAGACCTTGATTACCAGATCCCGCTAAAGAAATTTCCTATAGTATATATTGTAACCGGGATTCTTAAAAAGGTAAGCGAGTGGGTAGGTGGGTCTATCTTGACGAACGGAAAGCAATCGATGTACTGCTGTTAAGCAAACCAAAAAAGTAGATTGCAGCGAAGAAAGCAAAGAAAAAGATTCCACTCAATAGTCAGATAGGATCGTAGGCGATCTGAGGTTACCGACATAAGTCCTGGGCCCGCCGCTCTCTTGATTCACTCCATGACTAAGGACGCTCTTTTCTATGCTTTCTTCTCTTATGTATGTAATAGTTGGATGAAAAGATCGCTAGGTATATGAGGTTAGCGCATGTTCGTAGTGATTGCCTCATATACATCCTCGTCGCCCGTGTGGAAAGAGCTTTCCACTATGTGCTTTCAGGGAACTCTTCCTTCTGTTTTAATCGTCTAGGAGCTCCTATTCCGATGGATGGTCGAGCTAGCTCTTCTGCCTTCAAAGTCAACCGGAACTCCAAGCAGACCCTGACTAAGCTGTACCGCATGTGGCAATCCAATCTTTTGATAACGGCTACCGAACATATTAATCAAAGGAGAGAGAAATCGATTGTTGGGGTTCCGCCCTCGAGACTTATAGGAATAGAAGCTACACCGGGTAGGTAAGCAGAGTTTGTATGAGTCGCACAAAATGATATGTTGAATTGGAGAATGAATGAGCTGACTACCTTATGCTTTCTAATCGCGCATGAAAAAGCTTCAGGCTATCTGATCCGTGAATGATGTCAATTGAACCTCTCTCCTTTATCTTCCCTAATATGAATTATTACGGTGAACTAACATCCTGCTGGCAAATCATAGTGTACCTATGTTCTAACAAATGGCTTGTTAAATCTGATCGAAGCAAGACGGATCCGCATCTGACTGAGAAATCTTTCTATCTCGGCCATAACTAACTGGTAATCAGGAGTTTCAGGAAACATCTAGGATTACCTACCCATTACACCAAACAGCAAATAATCAAGTGTCCTGAAATGCATGTCAGGCTAAACAGAAAAAGAAGAAGAAGTTAGCTAGAGTTATAAACAAATAGGCTCATCAAGGAGCATTAGCTGCGGGTCGATCATGAATAAGGGTACCTCCATTGGCTGGGGAAGATTATTCGGACGGATACAAATAAACGAGAAATCAACCTCGATCAATTCATGCTGCAAACTCTTTGCTACAATGGCTATCCGGATATCTATCTGGGACTATAACCGATTCCTCGGCTAGTGGCATGAACCATGGAATCCGGTAAGGTTTTCGGGTGCTTAGATTGGCCGATAGAAAGAGTTTGAAGTTCCGAAGGAGGGAACCTCACTTCAAGCTGGATAAAGCAAGGCAATGAAATTCTTTCACTAGTCTCAGGAGCTCTTTGAGAAGCTGTTGGGAGTAAAGAGGAATACCCTATGCAGATGTGTCGAAGGAAAGGGAATCAATAGATGGGATTCATACTACTAATAAGTCCCAAGCTAAAGGGAAAGAGAAAAGCAAGCAACCGCCCCATTTCTTTACTTGAACAACGGAGTTTCAGAACAGGTCCAATGGTACGCTCCGTGCCTGGTCTACAATACATGAACTACCAGTTCAATTTGAAAATTAGAAACATACCGGATGGTTCAATAAAAAGCACTTCAAAACGAGCGACCATAATAAGAATATGGAGGGGTTGATCTTCCCAAGTGGAATTGGCTTTGTTTTAAGTGCACGCAGTGAGACAACCAGTACAGCTGGTATTGAACCAGGCTTGTTGGAAGAGACTGATGGATATGGATCCAGAGTTGTGCCCAAGATTAATAAACAACTGGTTTTGATTGGACCACCGGGAATAGAACACTTCCTTCGGCTGGGGTATCCTATCGATATATCCTCCGTTACTTTCGGCCTCTGAGACAACTCGCACCTTTACAACGTCTAATAAATGTAGGAACCGATTAGGGTAGCTGAAAGTTATGAGAAAGCGCCAATACCAACATCAAAGATCACGATTACAGTGTCTGGGAGGGGATCTCTCTTATACGAAACCTTAATATAAAGAAAGCCGGGAAGAAGTAAAAACCGGGCCCCTAGTGGTCCTTATCTTATCACGCCACACATGGAGACATCTCAAATAGCTAAATTGGTTTGGGAAGATGGGGAAAAACATCCATCGTTTAGGTTTCTGAGTAGCTAAAGTTAAGATAGAATAGGTCATCACATATCACATTTTGGGGTTGAAGAATGAGCAGCTTTAATAAATGGCAAGCAGGAAGGAGAGTAGTAACGTCGTATTATCCATCCGAAGCAGTAGCAGGCCTGGCACTGGTCTTTCTTTCTATCTTAAGGCAGTTCCCATAAGGAATTTCCGAGCTTTTTAAATAATAGCTGTGGCACTCTCTCTTTCTTCCATAGAGAAGGAACTTCTCCTTATACTTTTGGAGCTTTGGCTTTGGTTTGGACCTGTACTAGTCCGAGAAGTGAGAGCACCAGGTTGGAAGATGCTGGTTCGAGTCAAGCTTGTGAAAAGGTTCAAAGAAGGGCTGCATGGTTGAGATGCATCAAGTCCCTTATCTTATGCCCTGCCCAGGCCAAGATTTTTTTATTTATCTGTACAAACTTGAGACCAAGGAACAGAAAGCAGCTGATTCTTATCACAGCAACCAGTCCTGATTTTATAATCCAGCTATTGAGCTTTTTAATTATAATTAAACTTTTTACAAGTAAATCATAAAACCGTGGAGAAGCATTGAAAGGATGACTGACTGAACCAACAGGATCCTCCCAGCCAAAGAGAGTTGTTTGTTTTCCCATCCAGCTTTCGAGCACTTTATCAGCAAGATATTGAAGATGAGACAGTCTTGGGATGCCTTTGAAAACAGGAACCCCGAGATAGATGAAAGGGAATCTGCCTTCAGCAAAGCAGAATGAAAGAATTGTTTCCTTTGGTAATCATACTTGCAGTAAAGGCTTTTTCTTTACTGATAGATTGACCAGAGGCCTCACCATAAGCTGACAGGAAGGCCATAAGATTAGTTAGAGAATTAGAATCTCCTCTGCATAAATACGTCATCAGCATACATGACATGAGAAGGAGCCTATTGGAGAGGAAATCTATTTTACCAATCCTTTATTATGGAGATCAGTGAGGCTTCTGCTGAGGACATCAGCAGCAAGACATAAAAAAAGGAGGGGTGAAAGGGGGTCCCCCCGTCTAACACCCCTGGAACAAGAAAAGAAGCCCAAAGGTAAGAGTGAATGATAAGAATAGATATCCGTATTCACATCGTAAGAATAGCCCTTGACCTTTAGGTTAGGATAGGTCGTCAAGACCGGGTTCCGACTGAAAGTTTTATGGAATGACATTCGAGGTCCTTAACATCATTCACCTCGTAAACCTCATCTGGAGATGGTGTACCTTTATTTGGTTGATTGAGTGCGGAGCAAAATTTCCTTTAAGAGAGGAGAAGCCCCACTCGGGGAGATGAGTCAAAGCTTTCTCTTATATACGATACCTACAAGAGATCGGGGAGCACACGAAGCGAAGGAAAGACTGGCCCGCGTAGTATTAGATAGAGGTCTTACCCGGCCCTATGAAACTACAGTAGAACTGCCTTCTGCCAGTGCTTCTATTGAAGAAGTTGACTGAGACGAAAGCCCAGCTCCTTGACTAAAAAGATAGAACGGATGAAACAATTTCTTCTTCATTGTTGTCTTTGCCTGCGCCTAATCCCTTTTCTAAGAGGAGGTTAGCTTCGCTTGCCAGGGGACCTGCTGCTTGTGGGGGAGTATTGGTATTCAAAAGACCCTCCCCCTTCCCTATATGCCATTAGAGTGTTGTCTAATGGCCATACAACAAAACAAGTCTTCGAATTCCATATTCCTACTAATTAGCGAAGCCAACTATCAGCTTAGAAGTCCGATTTACTATTCAAGTCAAGTAGTCCCGCCAGCTTGATTACTCTAGGCTTTCTTCCTTCGCATTCGAACCTGTCCTTGCTTGAGAGATGCGCTTAGTTAGGTACCTGAATGAACTCGGCTTATCGAATATCCGAGTGGAATTGCCGGGCAGAGGCTCGCTGGAATGCTTGAAAGCGGATCTTTCCATCTCGTGAGTAGCTCTTAGATAGTTCAAAACCGCTCTTAGCATGAATAGATTCAGGACTTATTCGATGATAAGGAATTGGATCAGAAGCATCGAATGCTATTGTTACAGAATAGGCTGCACCATTCATGCACAGACTAAGCTGTTGTCGGAATAAGCGCTGCTCTTCTTACAGAGGGACTGATTGACCACGGTCTTACAGAATCCGCAGTGTTGATAGCCACGAGGAGGAATTCCATGGCATTCATAGGCTCTTAGGCTGGTGGAAGGCGTACTGAGATTACAGAGAAAAAATTACTTGCCCGAGATCGCCTAAAGACTCAAACTAAAAATGCAAGCTCGTTGGGGCACATTAGCTTATTACCCTTTAGCCCTAACCCCTTTGACCTAGCTGCCCTCTTTCCTATCGGGATCGGGGGATACTTTTGAACCAGTTTCTCTTTGAGGAAAGCTATTTCTGAATGGCTGGGAATTCTCACTCGAACTAGAGGGCCTGGAACTAGATGCCCAGGACTTAAACACTTTGTTGTCGAGTCACTTGCCTGTCGCTTGCTTTCACTTTCTTACTTTCCCTTACCAGCGTGCTTTCCAGCTGACTGAAGTGTAAAGGTGGATACAGGCTTTCTCATTGGATGGTCAACTGCTGCTTAAGGGGGAGGTTCACCTTCAGACTGAAACTAGTCCCTGATCACTTGGTGGTGCCCCTTTACTTAGCCCTTGTTGGCTTTCAAGGAGAAGGACGACTACTAGATGCAATGAAAGTAGCAATGACCCTATGAATTACTCCTAAAACTACACTATACATCAACATGTAAAGTTTACAAAGTAATGGGCGGCACTAGTCAAATAGATGTTGTTACGAAGACTGGCTCACAAGCATTAGGAATAAAATAAAACTGGCTATCTTTCCCTAAACTATATCTAGATAAGTAGAGTTCTTTCAGACCTTTTCTGGTCGAGCCAAAGAAAGAGTGTAGGATACTGGTGCCTTGACTCTAATGCTAATGCTTGCTTGACGGGGACTCCCAAGCCAAGAGACGGAATGAAAGGAGCTGGCTGACAACTAGCACTTTCACGCCAAAAAGGAAGACGCATTGGATTAAAGGGAGGGCCCAATCGCTGTAACTAGGACTGCAATAGGCTCGGCAGGAATTACAACTCGCAAGAAGGCAAACAGCAGGACTGGCACTACTTAGAAACTGGCTGTATGAGTTTACCTTAGGACGATAAAGAAATGAAACCTTATGCCACATCCATATTTCATAGCACGATCCCTTGCTCAGTAATGGATTCACCTAGCGCGAGGCTGATAACAATGAGACTGACCATGACAGCTAAAGCCCCTGTTCTATTTTCGGACTTAAGCTGGAGAGGATCGAAGACCTCTGCTTTCTCGAACACCTCCAAAACTCTGTCATGTAACTGTTCGGGATGGATGCACGAGTCGCCGAGATTCCTCATTGGGCATTGTAGTGCTTCCTTTATGGCCTTAGCGAAAGGGAAGAGCAAGCAGTTGGTTGAACCAATAGGGGCTCGGGCAGAAGATACCACCAGGCGCCGAATCCTACCAAACAAAAAAAATCTTTTTAAGACAAAACGAATATCTCTAACGTAGGCTATAGCCATAGCTTCCGATAAACTGAATGTCCTTGCACGCCCGCTTTGTCTTAGAGCATCTGCCAATCCAATTACACGATCTGGTGATCTTAGCAGGATTGCTTTCTTTCCTCTGTTTGGATCTATTGCCGAACGCAGGTTCATGGGTAACTGGCCGATCGCGGCAGTTAGTGCTTTCCATGAGCTGAATGGTTGCAGTTCTACCTTTTTTGAGTGAAACTTGCCTTTTCAAAGTTCCACCCCCCTTGGGCACTCAACCGAATTTCATTGAATCCCGACTCTAGGGAAGGCGAAGCCACTTTGAATGGAATGAATCGAATAGATCCTACGCTACGAACCACCCCACGAATAAATAGCGAAAGCGCTGATTCTTCAATCCCAACTTCCTTCTCCCTTGCTTTTTCTTAATACCACAGCCAGATACCACCCTAATAACCATCTCTCTGAGCCTAGCTACGTCTCCGTTCGCACTTTAAAGCATAGGGAAAAGAATTCCATTGGAAGTCTCTTATATACGTAGAAAAAAAAGGTCCTGGTTGGAGAGATAGAGCAAGAAGTTGGGTGGAGCGAGTATCTATCATTAATGGTTCAGTTCTGAATCCGTATAAAACAAAAGAGATCTTATAGTGTAGTGCAACATGGCTTGAAAATTGGATCGAAAGGGATCAGCGGGAGGAGACGATCTCCGGTACAAAAGAAAGAGTAGATTACCAATCCTGTCACTGCTCCCTGGGCTTATATGAAACTACTACTCACGAATCTATCTATATAAATTAGTACTTACTGAACTTTACCTGTCTCCAATTTGCCATGCTGCGCTTTTCGCTCCTTATCCCGTACAGAACGAAGTGAATCTTATTTAAAGATTCATTGCTATGGGCCCCTCTTATTGCACTGAATGACCGATCACATGGGGTGGATTGGATCTACTAATGCAATGTTTTCTCCGATCCGACAAGCACCACCCGAAATACGACATTAACTCCTTTCAAAACCTTCGACTGAGATCCCTATAGTTAGTCAAATCTAAGGCATCGGATAACATAGCAAAAAGGTAGCCGCAAGAGAGCTACTATGCCTTAAGCCCGAAACTCTTCCTTCTAGTCTACCTACGTCATTCTTTAGCCTGCCTTCACTCCTTCATCGGGCTCGGGGTGGAAAAAGCCCGGTCATGAGACCTGATGGTGCCGAACTTCCTTAAAAGAAAAAGGTTCTCTTGCTTTTTGCCACCTTCATGCCCTCCTTCGAATGTTTTTTCTGAACCCTGCGTTGACATCAAAATCAACAGTAGAATCCACTACATGCTTGAAAAAGAAGAAATTCTTAAAGACCCCTAGAACGGATTCAGGTTTCCTCGAGTAAAGATTAGGCTTAGTGGAAGGGGGTAGTCCGCTTCCTTCCTAAGGATGAGAGGTCGAAGCTTGATGAGAAAAGTACTCATGTCTGTGAGCGATGCCTATAACTTTGATTCTTATTATCCGATACACCTCTCTCATTCAATTCAACTTCATAAAGAATCTGAGGGTGGATTGAATCCGGCTCTTTAGCCCTCTTTTTGTGGCAAGCCACCATTACTTTACTTACGTTCAATGAACCCGCTATAAATAGTTGATGTCTAGAACTTAGGGTGAGATACGCCTCATTGAGGCGGGTAAGGTAGGGAGCTCGATTAGTTGCTGCTAGCGATGGTAGTACTCGCTCTCAAACTCACTACCAGTATCGCAGGGAAAAAAGTAAGCATCCAAGAGCGAAGCCCCTGTATGTGGGCGGGTGAATTCCATTGCGATCGAAGATCTTAGGGCAAGGACGGTCTTGGTCTAGAAAGTAGAAAGTGACTAGTTCGGGAGTCTCCACCTGAATACCTCACCGCACCGGTACCGGTTATGAGCCACATTCAGCGAAGAGTTGCTGGTCTTTGTCCCCATTATCAATTTCAAGGTAAATAAAAAACATAACAAAAACTTGAATTCTATGATAGCGGGAAGAGAATGAGACTGATTTCTACAAGAAAAGGACTGATCCAATCATTGCTACAAGGCAGGTCATCCGTACGAAAGCATGAATTTTCCGGTATCATTGCTGGTGGAAAGATCCCTATCCACATCCCGAAGGAGAACCTCCTAATGAAGGACAGCTATCACAGGTGAACAAGTTCGCGAATTCCCTTACTTACCTTACTGGGTTGTGAACTAGTGTCTCAAGCCACGCTTTCTCAATCTCAATCATCTAGCCCGACTTTCGACAGGTTTTAATTGAAATCATTCCCATCGATTGGCATACCTTGTAAAAGCAGAACCTCGTGCAAGGAGTGAGATCTTTACCCTCTAGGTACTTGGATATGGATCTTACCCTATTCAACAAGCCAGCCAATAGAATAGATAGATCGGCATTACCTCAACCTGTTGCTCTCACGTCTAGCCTTCCTTCTCAATCTTTGGGACAGCGAGAATAGGCCCCCTCTCTATCTTTCAAGGCGGATCCACCTCTCCCTCGTTATGATTGGATCATCATCAGTCCGAAACGGGATATATCCGTCTTTTTCATCTGTTTAGGCAACCACTGGGGACAAGTTCACTTGCTCGTCCGAACCAAAGATCATACCCTTTCTTACACCTATTACCATTACCAAGTACCTCAATTCGGGGTCAAGATAGGGCAATAAATAACCACAGTTTGGTTAGACTACTCTGCCTGAGGCCTCGGTTAATAAGTTAGGAGTGACTTCTCTTTCCTCTCCCAGCGCATCTAGATCTAAGGCACGCTTTTATATGATATATCTGCTGTCTCCATCCACGCAGCTACCATGCTTTCCATGCCATGAGATGAAAAGAATGAGACAAAGGCTCAAAAAAGAGAAAACGGAATCACAGAACGGACAGCTGCTGCTCGTAGGGATGTCTTTCATTAAAAGAGGGATCTTCGGGATATGGATTTTGATCTTCACCGGGGACAGGTGGGGCTAAATCAAAGAATAGGCCAAATTCTTTACTTCAAATCTGATCTGACTTTCTTTATTTGTGCCCCAAATTCAAGCCATGAGACCCTCGAAAGAACAGTTTTAGACGCCTCGCGGCCCCGATAAATATATATTTGATTACAACCAATGCTAGATTGAACCGCCCATAAAGGCAGCACGAAGAAAGTCGACTAAGACTTGTCAACTAGTGCCTCAAGTCAAGCTGCGCTAGCACTCCAATGAAATACCGAATTGCTCAGTCTCGCTATCTAGACTGAAAACTTTGATTTACCTGGGCTTCTGCCTTTAATCCTTGATTCTTTCTAAACTTCTGCCTCAAGCCCTTAGTAGACTTATCTCCACATCTCGGTGCTGCTACCGTACTGGCCTTTGTTTGGTCCGAATGTGAGACGGAGACTACTTGTCGTCTTTGATCGATGCCGACTTCGGTCATTTCATAAAACAAGTCTGCCTAAAGTAATACGGGAACTCTCGGTAGCACCACTTTTCAATCCATTCGATCGGCTTTAGCCTAATCAAGGACAAGAAGTAAGCTATTCCATGAGTGCGAACATGTCCATCAGTCGCTTTTGCCGGTGATGACTTGGAAGCAAGCTAACTTGATCCGTTCCACCGAAACAGGGATAACTAATTAAGCCAACCGGATGTAACAATAAGAACAGAAGGCTTGCCTTTGCTACTTCTCCTTCTTCCTTCTATCTATATAGATAGCTATCTATTAAGCTATTAAGGTAGGGTTCAAGTTCTCTCTTCGCGATGTCGGACAGAACTCCAGTTCTTTGGGACGAAGCTCAGGTTCGCCCTCATTGTATTCGAAGCAATATCTAGTGACTGTGACTTTCCTATTAGGAAATCGTGATGAGAGCCATTGGGAAGCGGCTCCCTAGTGGATTCTGCACTCCTTCAGCGAAGGCCCAACCAACTACTTTATTTAATTCATTATTTCGTGTGGAAGGCATTATATGGACGAAGGAAGCGACAGCGCTCGCCTTGACTATCGAGGGTAGTTGACTCTTTGTCTTGTGCATTGAAAAGCTTAGTCACTTGATTAATGAGAGGGTCCGGAATAGGAGCTGGAAGGCCATCAAGCCTGGACGTAGGTGCCCTCCAATCTCGTTTTCTTTGCCGACGATTTGTTACTTTTTGGTGAAGCGTCAGAAGAGCAAGCTGATGTTATGTTGGAATGCCTTGAGGAGGTTACTGAGATCTCTGGGCAAAAGGTGAGTATTGAGAAAGATAGAATTATGGTCTCTAAAAAGACTTCTAGAGCGACTACTAATATAATACCATTCATGAATGTTCCCGAATTCCGATTACTTCGACTCTCGGTAAATAATTTGGTCTTCCTTTAAGTATGGACAGAGTCACCAAAGAGACATAAATAAAGGGAATTGCTGGATAAGGTTAAGGGTCGTTTGGCCGGTTGGAAAGCCCATCAGCTGTCTATAGCCGGAAGAGCTTTATTAATCCAATCCGCTGCTAGCCTTATTGCCCTTTCTCAGCTGCAGACAGCAAAGTTGCCCAGTAGTAGCTGGACGGTTACCACATTTCCTTTGGGGTCAAGTGGCATTTAGGAGATCAAAAAGAGAGTAGACCTGCCATTTATTATGATTACATTGTGTATCTGCATGAGGGTGGTACCCCCTTCTTGTAGATGACCCAATCACGTTTTCACAAGCCATAGGTGGAAAGGATTTCTCGAGGTGGTATGATGCAATTAAGGAGGATATTCACTTCCATGGACAAGAATAAGGTTTAGTTGATTAGAGTTGCCTGAAGGAGCCAAGCCCGTATGGTGTAAATTGATAAGACCAAGAGGGACTCAAAAGGCAAGATTGAGAGATACAAGGCCAGGCTTGTCGCCAAGGGGTTCACTCTGAAAGAGGGCATTGACTACACTGAGACCTTCTCTCCGGTTTCTAAGAAGGACTCACTCAGGATAATCATGGCTTTGGTGCCTCATTTTGACTTAGAGCTTCACCAGATGGATGTGAAGACGGCTTTCCTCAATGGGATCTACAGTAGAAAGTGTACATGGGCCAACCCTTTCCTTTGGCTTCTCGCAGGAGGGCAGCGAGCATTTAGTGTGCAGATTAAGGAAGTCGATATACGGACGAGTCTTCCCGTTACGTTAGTGGTACCTCAAATTCTATGAGGTGAGAATGACCTAACTAACCGGGTTTAAAACGATGTTATCAGTGTATATACGGGGAGCAAAGTTCTCTTTCTAGTCCTATATGTTGACGACATACTGCTTGCTAGCTGTGATCTGGGGATGTTGCATGATACGAAGGCACTCCTCATAAGGAACTTTGAGATTGAGGATATGGGTGAGCCTCATATGTCATTGGCATTGATAAGGGCCCGCCCAACCAACCCATAGCTGGATTCAGACATCAAGGCCGGGAAGAAGCAAGGGTGTATACCATACATAATACCTAATTTGACACTGATCCAATCGGTAAAGGAGGTGGACCTTATTCCAAATTTCCACCCAATCCTAATGCAGTAGCTCACCGAAGGTAGGCCCTCACCAATAGCAAGCAAGGGGGGACTGGGTTGTAACAGCATAAGTCGTTTCCTAAGCACCACCTACATGTGGCAAACAGGAGGAAAGTCAATTAATGTTTACCAATATAGGATATTGTTTATCTTGATCCATCAGTCGAAGCTTTCCCTTCGCTCAGTTCCATACGTAGATCCTCCTGCATCAGTCACATACCTAGAAGCGTAGATAGGCAGGGACAAGGTAGGAGCATAGCTTCTTGCATATCCAGATCGAGATGCTCACCTTCATGAGAATGATCCAGTCCCAGGCGTAGAGCCGGTTGAACGACCTGTAGATTATCTATCAGGTGGGTTCAGTAGTTGGTTCAGAGGCTCTATATGCACTATTATATGATGCACCTATAGCATGCATACCTAGCCGCGCCGCCTAGTAGAGTCAACTGTAGCAGATCCTATAAATCAATACCCTGTTATAGGTCCAGATCCTCCAGCTTCGGTAGCGTACCTAGTAGCGTAGCATAGACAGTCGCATATCCAGTACGAGATCTAGATCCATATCGATCCATCACCAACAGCACTAGCTTATCCGGATACGGATACACCAACCACCTATAGCAGCTTAAGAAGCAAGAGTAGCCACACAGCTTCATTGGTTCCATATCCGCGTATACATACAGGAGATCCATCTTTCATATAGAAAGCCAGTAGCTGCTAAAGCAGAGACAGATGCAGCAGTTGATGCTTGCTCGACTTTTGACACATCCCTCTTCTCTTGAACACGAGTCCATACCCGGTAGACCCAGGAGCAGCAGATCTAGACGTGGCATCTGTTCCAGCCACATATACATATCCAGATATAGATCGATACCCAGCATCAGTAGCAGCACCTGTAGATGTAGAAGGACCGCCATTACGAGTAATAAAGCATAAGAAGCTTCCGGGTGACGGAACGGAATAGAATCTCAGTTCGGAACATCTCTTCCTATTCTTTCTATCTCCTCCGGCTGGATTTCAGCATTCAACTCCACCGGAAGCCTTGTTTGTTCCCCAGCCCGCCCCCTCTGCAACCTAAGCGCTCCCTTTTTCTACTCTACTCCTAGTTTCGTCCAGTGCCCGGCAGCTATCACCTCGATAAGCCCAGCCAACCTTCTTTTGAGTAATGTGAGTAATTCAAGAAGAAGATTGTAAAGACCCCCTCACCAGGTAACGAGTTGAAAAAGAAAAACCAAGGAATTGTTGATAGCACTGCCATTCACCTTATGGTATATATATACCCGATGTCCTTTTTCCCCTTGCTAAAGCCCTTCTTCTTGCGGCGAGGGAAGCATACCCGTCAACTTAGGAAATCTTCCTTTGTTAGGCATCCAAGTCGGAAATTTCTTTCGTAATAGCGAACCGCCTATCCAGCAGCATTTCAATCCAACCATCTCTTAGCTAGTTGTGATTCAGGAAAGGAAGCTACACTAACGAAATTTCGTAAGATATATTCGTTCTTTCTTCTCCGAGTTCTAGAAAGATCTTTAGAGATGTTCAACATATAGTCATAGAGTAGTTGCATGACTCGAAAACGTAAGCACTGAATCTCACGCCATATTGGACTTTCTATCTCCTCTACTCAATCTTTCTTTCCTATCATCAAATACTAGTGCGGTGGAGTTTGCTTATTGATATCCAAATCCAATTTCTGTTTTAGAATACAGGTAAGCCGAGCCAAGAGTTTCGCTATAGCGACTACTAACCTCTTCTTTCGTCTATTCTTTGGTTAAAGCGGCTAAATCTAAATCCTATGGAGCTACGTGAAAGCTAAAAGCTAAGGTGCGTCTTTACTTTAACATTTCTCTCTCTTGGAAAGCCTTATAGTTCTTGATTCACTCTTCCCTTATAGTAGAGTAGTAGTGGGGGAAAGAAAAGTTAAATATAATCATACTGCTGTTAGTAACTAGTTTAGCCCTATAAGTTTCTTCATCGGGACCCGGCCCAGCTCAATTACATCGACCCTTCCTCATTCGTTTGCTTTAAAGCCTCATATCGCACTACCTGGCGGGTATGAGACATTAGCCACGCCTAGAGATTCTCAAGCTGTGGTTCGCCCTGTCCTTCCCTTACTAACAGGTCCAAGTCAGTAAGCATTTACCCTTGATCGCTTCAACCGCATTTGCTTAATAACAAGAAACTATATATTAGATTCCGGAGAAATAGAGTGCAAAGAATCCGCTTATCCGCCTCGTTAGTGGATACACATTAAAGGAAGATATCTCCTCCGTAGCTCGTTACACAATGCTTGCCCCGTGAAGGGAAAGAGTCGTTGGGCTAGGCTAGGAGACTGAATTTTAACTCGTAGCTAGATAGATAGTAAGAGAACACAGATGCCCCGTTGCTAGAATCCAAATAAGGAGCTTCTCTCACCCGTTGCTAAAACCCATTGTTAAGGAAGTTGTTTGCCCGGACATAGCTCACTCGTACTAGATAGAAGCTAGAGTTAACTGATCTTGTTTGCCCCGTAGGAGGAAAGGGGGGAAGAGCAGAAAAGATGCAATCCATTCGAAGCTACTTTAGGCTACAGAGGTTACCTATGTTCCGACTCCGACCCTACTCGTAGGGCCAAGTGGAGCTCCGCACGGAAAGACTATTGGGCCCGAGCTTTCTAAGTTGAATCAAAAGGACCTTCGTTTTCCCGGCTCGGAACAAATTTTTTATCCCCAAGCAAAGTATTCTCGCCTGGATGGCCCTCAACTCTGGGCCAGCAGATTGAGTTAGCAGATTTTTTCCCAACACCGTGACTCTTTGTGGCCTGTGCATGCTTTGCTTGAAGATGAAAATGCCGAACATCTCTGTTTTCAGTGCAGCGGGTGGATTTGGGTTCAGCTCTGTTCTAAATGTGGATATTGATCAGCCTGCAAGCAACCTTCATGATGTTTGCCGATGGATTGATTAATTAAGAAAAAAACAAAGAATTCGGCCGGTCTGATCCTAAATGCAGTCATTTACTATGTTTGGCGTGAGATAAATTCCAGGCGCCATGCCATGAAGGGAATCCAAGTAGTAAGCAGAACGTCGTTTTGGAAAATTTTTAGGAAAGTCAAACTGAGACTGCATTCGGTTTCCTCTCAGATTAAACTGAGAGTTATGGATTCTTTTTGCACTCAGTTTTGGGGAGTGCATGGTCACCCTGCTCAGCCATCTATGTCTGAATCTGATTCTTCTTCGAACCCTCCTGAAAAAAAAAGTGAACACAGACAGTTCAGTAGCAATAGAGGCTGCTGCGGCTGCGAGATAGCAAGGGACTTTATCGATCGGCCATCCTCTTTGGGCTTTCCGGAAGACGGTTGAGTGGAGAAAGATTTGGAAGGCGGAAGCACAAGGGTTTGATGTCGGATATAGCTGTGAAATTCCTTTTTAGTCGTTCGGGGGAATGGACTTCTTGCAGCACGAACGTAGTTGCTCGACTGAAAGGAGAGGGGCGAAGGGAAAGCGAAGCTTTGAGTGACAGAGATGGAGATTGAACTTTCCCACGGGGAAATCAAACCTTTCTAGTGAAGCTAGCCTATTAGGCGCTGTGTAAGAGTTCTTTGCTATCTATGGAATAGCGGGCAGTGCTGCTTGATTGACTGCTTGAAAGTTTGAACCAAGTCTTGGATTCGGAAGAGAAGTAGGCGTAGAGGATATTGGGAAAGATCCCACATCTGGCTAACTGCTTTAGGAGTGCCGGCTCCAGGCGTCATAAAAGATAGGCTATTACTGAAGCTGTGAAAAAGAATAGCGATTGTTGAATGAGTTTGCTCTTTCTTTCGACTGTGATTGCTCTTGTGAAGCTTAACGGTGAGGATTCAAAACCTTTAGGAGTGAAGGCAAGATCCGACTTTCAATCGAGTGAATAGCAGGCTTGTAGTTGAATCGAGATTGGGGATTAGTATAAGATCGAAAATCGTACTCTTTCTCGCAGCTCATGCTTTAAAGCGAACGAATGGAACTAAAGGAATGATTGTGGACTATACTTATACGATATTTCCTCTGATTCCTATATGCTTTAATAGAGGAAGAGAGAATATCCCAGTGTCAATAGCAATAGGATATAGGAGAGAAAGGGGAAGGGAATGATTGGCCTTAGCGATTCTTCATAAGCCTTTTCTCCTTCGCATCCCTCATCGTCACTCCTTGTTCATAGCTAACCAAGAGTGAGCTTATTCAAGGGGATAAGAGAACGGCAGACAAGGCGACAAGAGCAGTTACTTGTGCAGCGGCAAGAGCGGGCATCCCTCAAAGACTAGCACCGTCTTCTCTTATTTCTGAAAACATCTGCGGAGCAGTTAAAAAGAAACGCATCTCTAACAGGAAAAGCAAGCCCTTTGGCGGCCTCCTTCCTTGAGAAGGAGTGAAAGCAGAATCCGAATCAGACTTTCAGATATAACTTGCTTTCCTTCAACACTAAATAAATTGCCTTTCTTAGGAACAAACTTCGGGAATCTTGTCGCGTAGAAAGACAGATAGATTCCGATCCGACCCAGCGTCAGAGGGCCTTTGATCAATTAGAGAGGCCGGATCCTCCTTAAACAAAAACTAACAAATAGTTCTCATTTGCGGATCGTGGTTACGAAGACGAAGAAGCCTCGCCCTATCTCTTCAATCTCGCATTGAAAGAATCCTATTTTATTTTGATCCTGAAAAAAGGTAGAACTACCGTGTATGTGAGGGTACATTGCATGAGAGTGGAGTTCCGTAATGTTATGTTCTTTGAGCCCTGGGGGTTTGCAGCCTTTACTTCTACTGATGCCGGAAGACAAGGATCATAATCTAGACAGCATCTTTGCTCATTAGTTTATGCCAATATGCCTTGGAGTAGAAGAGATGGAGGAGAGCAACTCGATGGATAAAGGGACTCCCCTCTGATGTAGCTAATGGGCTTATTGCCCAAGGCAAGCTGGAAATGCTTGACTGGCAGGTTCCCTTCGATGGACAGGAGAGAGGAAAGAATCAATTGGATCACGGGGGTCAGATGCTTCACTCGCTATTGATGCCGCGGCAGCCACGGCGTTAAAGAGAGATGGATATTGATTGCTTTACTTCCCTTCCTTTATCTCTTCCCTGAATCCGATCGATGGACATTAGATGCATACTTAGTAGTTGGGCTTCCGAGATGCAGATATAGATGCGGTGCCCGGGGAATTAACAGATTCATTTGGATCAGCGGGTGAGCCGGTGGAAGAACTCGATGGATATGGATTGGAAAAACCTTGAAATAGAGGACTTCGACACGAGATGTTTAGACGCAGCCCTGTGGTTACGATCCACTCAGTGGTTTAGGAACCCCGGTCTCTCCTCCGGGATGTTGATGAATGTCGGCAAATGTCCTTAAAAAGAACCCTTATCCCACAGTGCTTGAGGAATAGCGCTGATACGCCGACAGAGGGTCGACGTAGTTGAGTAAGGTTTAGAGAGTTTACGAGCTAGAGTTGAGAGGGCCTATTCTTTGACTATGTCTGCTGTTCAGTTCCTTGTCCCATTGGATGCCATCTCCTGGAACTGTGCTCTGTGAGGAAGTGAATCAGAAGCATCGACTGTGAGGGCAATATTCAGGGCTTTGCAAGAAGAAGGTAATAGCGCGCTATTGACCTGGCTGTCTCCAATTACGGCAAGAGCATATCGCGAGCCATGGATGGAATGCACAGCGAATCACTAGTAGCAGGAAGATGGCCACGGGCAGACATTTAACAAGAAAGATACAAGGTATAATTACGGCATGGATTCTACGCCCGAAGGAAGCTAGTAGGAAAGCTGGAGTATTTATCCTTTCAATCAAGGCACAGTTACTCAAGCTAGAGGTGACGTGGGAGAAAGAGATCTATTTCGCTAGCCCTACCATATTTATTTTAAAAAGAATTGGATTCCCAACGAATAGACACTCTCTAGTCCTTTCTTCTTTTAATTTAAGAAGTAGTGCTTTCCCATATGGATTGAAAGACTCAGGCTAATGGATTTCCCTTGACCCAGCTGGCTCAGATAGAGCATATTCTTAAGTGGAAGAATTGAGAGTACTCTTCAAAAAGCCTATTCAATAAAGTAGTAGTACAGGAGGAAGAGGAAATAGGGCGGGTAATTTATTGGAATATGCTAGCTTGCCCTTGCCCGCTTGATCTCCTAAAAGGTAAGGTAAAGAAAGAGATTGGCTTTCCTTTCTTGCTTCTTGCTTGCCTTAAGACTTTTATTCGGCGTAAGACTGGAGCGACATGGGTTTACCACAGGAACTAGATGCCTTTAGCACTCGGGATGGAAACTCCCCTTCTGCAAGACCGACTAGGGATGCAACCTATGGAAATGAACTAAAACCTCTCGAGCGTCTACGAACCGCTTCGTGGGCAGTATCAGTCGAGCTGCTTTCACTCCAACGGTTCTCTTCCCCTTGGCACTCGAGCTCAATTGCATAGACCCGGGTAACAATACCCTGTTAGAGCAAGTCCGTAGCTT
>CAOJCS010200054.1:0-18906 GCA_948332485.1 Euphorbia guentheri
CAAACGAAAAAGAAAGAAAAGGCATCAAACTTTGACAGCGAAAAAGCCCGGAAAACAGCAATTTTTCAATGACTATCTGCTCGGAACCACCGATCGTACCTTACCCGACTTTGAGAATTACGTAAGATATCTGATTTTCTCAAATTAGCTAAAAATGACGAAAAAAGACGGGGTTTGATAAAAAAAAGCAAGCTTAAATTAGGACTTTGACGCCATGCTTAACACATGCAATTCGATGTGGGATTTAGTGGAGCTACTTTCTTACAGCCGGTAAAGCCCGGTCTCGCTACGAAGGCCTGTTGGCCAGTCCCAGGAAGCAAGTTTTGCAATTTCAATGGCGGGAAAGAAAAGACTAAAAAGGGATTGAACAGCTTATTTAAAAGGCTGCAAGTTTTGCTATCACAGTCTGGTGGCTGCAAGTTTTGCTATTTCGCATCTTTCTTGTCCCCGAGGGAAAATGGGATTGAACAGGTACGAAGTTAGTCGACTGCCTAGGTTCGAAAGATGCTGGGCTGTTAAGCCGGACAGAAAAAGAAAGGTTGATCAGAGCTTCTCCGATGGTTGAGCTACTTCGCCCCTAGTTCTTGCTCGTTCCTCTGTTCCGGTAACTTCTAACGTCGTTCCCGTCCGGTAACGTTTTTTTCCTATTCCCCCATTCCTTAGCAGTCAAGCAAGTCCGTACCCCTTTTTTCCTTTCTCTCGAGCATCTCCAAACCTATCGGCCCTCTGTTCCTTCGTAAAGCTTCTTCGTCCCGCGATAAATGAAACTTCTTGTCTTGCTCTTTCCCTGTTCAATCTGCGGAATTCTCTTTTTACGCGCATCGAAGCGATAAATTAGTTAATTTGCTAAAATCTGCTATCTTACGTAACGTAATTTTCAAACGGATTGAACGACTGATCGACCTCGGCCAACTCTTTTCTTTACCGCTCGGCCAGAAGGGGAGAACTTTCTTTACCGGGGGAGGGACGAGGAGTTAGTCGACCGAAGGGTAAAAAAGCAGTTGCGAGACCGGGGGAACAGACTGTGCTTTACCGGAACGGAGTAGCTTGACTGTTAAGGAAAGGAACGTTAAGTTACTCGAGCAAGGCGAGAGGTTCAAAGACACCCGACCCCGAACGAAGCAGCTTTTTTCTTTCCCGGAAGAAAACTTCAAAGTAGTTTACCAGGTACTTACTTGACTGATAACGAGAGGGTCTACGCAATTGAGCTCGACTGACAGGGAGAGGTAGGGAACGGAAAGTCACTCGACGTCCAGGTACGAAGTGACTTGAGTCCGGAGAGAAACTAGAAAAAATTTCTCAATATGAAAGAACCATTCTTGAAACTATAAAACCTGAGCTACTACAAGGGATTGTAGATGGCTTAACCAAAGAAAGAAAGGAAGAACTAAATGCATTTCTAAAAGAACAAACTTTAAATCTCATTGGGTCCCCTCTGGAGATGCAATTGTTTTATAAGAAAAGAATTCTAAGTTTCATTTCTCGTATTTCTTGTTATTACACGAATTGGAAAGTGTTTCCAATCAATCGAATGGTCTCAATTTCTCTATTTTTTTTGAAGCACCGGCGGTTTTTTAGCATCGGTTTTATATCCCTTTGGATTTTCTACAAGCTATGCGTAGTCATAGCTTTCCTGAACCTTGGGAACATTCTTTTTGTAAATGAACTCTTGCAAGCCCTTGTCCCTTTCTTGAGCTCTTCGGCTGCAGGGGGGCAAGGCGGGTCTACACCACCCGGACCTGCGGGGGATTCCACATTGATCCCCCTTATTGGCCAAGGCTCCCAGGTGGAGGTTGGGGAAAATTCCCCAGCCGGAGGGGGAGCCTCCTCCAGTAAACCTATTTTCGAGATACCTTCTCCTGCTGCCAGTGTAGGGGATTTATTGGGTACTGAGGAAAAAGGGGAGCCCCCCCTTACACTAGAGGAATTTAAGCGCTCTTTGCAGGAGATGGATAAGATCTCGGATCTCAGTCGAGATATTCACATACGGCATGGTCTCAAACAACCCGGTGAATATCAGGCCGAGCGTATTGCGGAAATCCTCCAAGAACGCTACGAGTCCCCCCTTAAATTACGTGAAATCCGAATGAGTCTTGAAGAAGACGGGATAAAAAGCCCATTCTTCCGAGAGATCCGGACTATACTTAGTATAATAAGGGGGGCGGGGGGCAGAGAAAAAACGTTAAAATCTGACTGGTATGGTCGGCGATAGAATAGATAGCCTGGTTTCTTTCGTTTTCAATGGAAGCGTGGCAGAAAGAAAAGAAAAAGTGAGAAAAGAAGGAGATAAAGAAAGATGTTAGAAGGAGCGAAATTAATCGGTGCGGGAGCAGCAACAATCGCTTTAGCGGGAGCGGCAGTAGGTATTGGAAATGTCTTCAGTTCCTTGATCCATTCCGTAGCCAAACGGTGACCGGCTTCGCGGGACCGCCATCTGGCCTGGTCCACTCTTGGCTAAGCACTACTGGGCCTGTCGCTTTCTAAATCGACTAGCTTACTAAATGAAGAGAGAAGAGAACTAGCTATCTTCTCTTATGATATTTGTACCGAGCCGAGCTCGAAGGTTCGAGCCGAAAAGAACTCTTCATCATGTTGTACAATTTCGAAAGAAAAGCTGAAAGTGATTGACCTCTCACTCACGGCACACATGCTATATGTGTGATGCCAACACAAAAGTTTTCTCCTCTCTTCGATAAGCTGTCCAACTACGATGTGTTAAGCATATAGCTAGCCTATCTTTTTAGGCGTGTCCCTTTACTATCATGAGAGAGAATTGCATCTGGCATCGGAAGGAGATATGATATCTTACCTAGCTGGGAAAGGATAGATCTTTTATTGCCTAGCTTGTTGGAGTGCCATTGCCAAGATCTAGTGAAATTCCTTTTCTCCCGGAGCCAGTCCCACTAGTCTTAATAGGAACATCTTTCTTGCTTAGAATATTTCTTCTTTTATTTTATCCCCTGTAGTGTAAAAGTCTTTATTTGGCATAAAGAGCCCTCAATAACTGGCTTGTCCTGTAAAGCGGATTTAGTATCTAGATTCCCAGATACGGATGATGAGGATTTGCGGAACACATGTGAGTGAGGCTAACATTAATAAAGTATATGTGTTAATCAAATACACTGGAGTGGATTTAGCTTGGGTTCCAAACCCGGCGTTGCTGATTTTTTTAATACAAGAAAATGTATAGTTGGATAGCTGGAAGCCCACCCATACTCATCCCCGAAAACAAGATCAGAGTCAACCTCAGAGTCGGAAGGTGGGCCAAATGGCAACCGAACAAAACGACCGAGACCACTGGCCGATATGCCGCGGATAGCGGGCAAGTAAGTACAGAAACAGGTCTTGAGTCAAAGGGAAGGCTGCAAGTAAGGTCAAATCCCCTAACCTAAGGGGCCCTGAGAGATACAACGTTACGGGAAACTAAGCGGTTGATGTTGATGGAAGCTCTAAAGGTTAGAAAACCCATTACCACATGCAGAAGAAGCGGGTGATGCAAGCTACACAGCATAAGTGTATCGCAGACTGACTGATGAGGATTTAGTATATAAATTCCCAGTTGAAGCTAAAGCTGCAGAGTTACAAACCATATGGTAAATGCACTGGTCAAATGCCACCAAGGGGTCAGACTTGGTGAGGAAGACTGGGAGCCTATCCGACATACTCCTCACAACAAAAGAGAAAGATCGACGGCAGAAGCGGATAGAAGGCCTTCAAGTAGTTGATCCTAAGCTTAAGCTCCGACCCAGGCAACAACAAGCGGAACATGTACCGGAAAAGTATAAGCTTACAGCCAGGAAGGTGCCGAGCGCTAACAACGAGTACTTTGGGCAGCTTCACTCTTTGCAGTTGTACTGGTCAACTGCAATGGACGGATCTCCTAAATCAACCACTTATGGGGAACTTCGTTTTATAAAAGCGGAATCAGAAGCTGACCACAGGAGTCGATATTCTGAAGCTGGCAAGCAGGATCCAATCTCAGAAATGGGTCACTTTTCGGGGAGAACTCTAAAGAAAGGAAGTCCTTTTGGCTGTTGTTATTCCAGGTTGGATAAATCACTTTATAAATATCATAAAAGACAGGGGTAGAGGACGGCCTCCAGACATGGAATTGGACATCTTTCCTTGGCTAGTCATTCCCACCTTCGTAGGAAAGATCTTCCAGTAAGGAGAGTTTTTTTTGAATGGCGATCTAATGACTATTCTCTTCTAATTTAGATTGAATTGCTATGCCCCTGGATCTTAAGATCTGAAAATTCCGTATAATGATGTATGAAATCAATCGATGCTGTGTGGGTCATTCACTCTAGTTACGTCCTCGCCTTTTGGTGCTTGGACGTCGTTTGAACTTTCCCGAAGGCTAGAATAGCTAATAGGCTAGCTTTCGCCTTCAACACGAATGACGTGATAATCCGGAGTTTTAACTGTGAACAGTTCTTTCTTTTTTTCGTTAGATAAGAGAAGAGTGAAGGAAAAAAGATATCTTGGTATCGTTTTATTGTCGGACGAAAGCTAACATTTCATTGAAACTTACATAATTTCATTGAATTTCATGGCATTGAAAGAGGAAGAAGTGAATTTCATTGAAACAGGAAGGAGAGATAGGACTAGCGAGACCTAATTGAGATTTACTGTAATAAGTTAATTGAACTAGTAAACTTGACTCGCTTCTCCTTTCTTTCACTAGCCTTTTCTTTATCTTTTCTAAAGAAAGAGCTAAGCGTTAATGAATCGAATATCATGTGTTAAGCATGACGTTTCATTACTAAAAACTGCTTGCTTTTTTTTATCAAACCCCGTCTTTTTTCGATAAAAACCGTTAAAAAGAGAAAATCAGATATCTTACGTAATTAAATTCTCGGGTGATGGGTCGAAAGGTGTTCTCGAGTGCTTAGTCATTGCAAGTAATAGAAAAAGTTCGTTTTACCGTCTTTTTTTGATGTAAATTCTATCAGCTAAAACTTGACTTTTCGTTTGCACGGCATTCAACGAAGCTCTTTGTTCCAGTAAAAATTCAATGGGCTGACCGCGGTAAGTCTAATTTCATGCGGTTAGTCTAATTTCATATAGAGGAGAAGGAACTATTAGTAGCTCGACGCAGGGGGTGAAAAGAGTAGTTACGAGAGGAACAAGAGCAAAGAAGAGGTACGGCGCGAAGTAGCTTTCCGGGCTTTGAACTAGCTTTGTAGCTTTACCGGGGAGCTCTAAGTTACGAGACTGAACTGAAATGAAAGGAAGAAGGAAGCAAGAGGAGAAAGCAGAAGAAAAGAAGCTAGGAAAAGAAGCGTTGAACGAAGGGAAGGGCAGCTAGGCTCACTAATCTTTTCTTCTTGCGTGCACGTGTAGCAGTCATAGTAGCTTGGTCACCGCGGTAACCTCCTTCTTACGGAGAGGTTTGAAGAAGCGGCTGAACAAAAAAGAAAAAGGGAAGATTGCTGACTTTCGTTCCACTTTCAATGACCGCTAAAAGCTCTATTTTACTGCTCTAAATTTGCTGTAACCCCGCCTTGCTTCTTTTTCTATCGTAATTGAAAAGAACATATATTATATTATGTAATTTGACTGCCCCCCAGAAGAAAAAACCAATCACAGTTTCTTCACGCTGGAAGGGAGAGTAGGGGAACAGAGTCTTACGCTGGGGTTCGAAGAAAACTTTTTTGTCTTTACTGGGCACTGAGCAATCTAGGTGAAGAACTTCCTCGCTTAATTAGATATGAAAATCGAGTTTTACTTAAAAAAGACCAAAACGCCACACCAGGAATCTGAATTGAAGTTTTCAACGTTAGTGGGTAACTAATCGAATAGTTGGAGTGGGAAACGAATTTTGGAAGCTAATGCCGCTAATACAATCTCCAAAGAAGCAGCCTAATAGCCTAAGCCAAGGGGACGGGTTTAGCTTGAAAGCCATAGAGGTTAGCTCCCTTCTATATCTATATACGAAACCCCCAGTGGACAGCAAAGAAAGATGCCATACTAAGAAAGCAGTCGCCAATCAATGACCGATGTAAATCAGCCTTACTGGCAGGAATGTTCATAACAGCTTCCGGATAGAGGAAGTAGCAATAGGGCGGATGATCCCTGATTCCATCTAACCGCTCTCTGGACTCGGAGTTTTGAAGTCTCGCTTAGCTCCAAAGGCACATTTCATACCATCCTACTCCTCGTCTTAGTGTTCGATTATCCTTCCTTTGTCTAGGATGAGTTGCATATGAACTATACTCTTGTTTTCTAGAAAGAGTACCATATGTTTCGGAGTTAACTACTAAATAGCTTTCCTAGTACTCTTTTTTTCTGGCTGGGAGTGAGCTACTTATTAGGTGCTTTTTTTATTTCTTTGCTGATAAAAATCGTTGTTTTGGACGATGCATATGTAGAAAGCCTATTTCTAGTCAATTTCTAGTAAATTGAGTTCTTTTTTTGTTCTTTCTATAGTTGAGATAGTCGCACGTAATGACAGATCACCGCCATATTATTTAAAGCTTGTGGTAAGAAAGGATTTCGTTCTAGTGCCCGAAAAGAATATTCCAAAGCTTTTGTGTGTTCTCAGTTACTCGTGTGAATAAGGCCTCTATTATAGAGTATATAACCTCGATCATAGGGATCAATTTCTAGCCGCATAGCTTCATAATAATTCTGTAAAGCTTCTGCATAATTTCCTTCGGATTGAGCAGACATTCGTTACGGGTTCATAAAGAAAGGAAAGCCCCAAAGCCACCTCCGATCGAGCTTTCTTATGCTTATGACTGGCATTCTCGGGGACACCTACAAAAACGAGTCTATTTGGGGCCAGAAAGACTTATTGGATTGGTTATTCGCCCACGTATTTCAAGAAGAGCCTTATATATTACTATATTACGATTACGTGCGAGTGAGGTCTTTCTTTACTGGGATTTCTGACCTTGAATTCTTTTTGGGCATCACCCGCCTTCGGGAATATCCGTATACTTTATACTTTTTGAAAAGAATTTCGAATTGTAGCATGATTCGCCTACCTGGACTGATACGAATAAGGGTAGCTGACCCGTAGAAAGAAGGAAAGCCCAAAGGTAGTCGATATCCTCTGTACAGGGTAGGGCTTTTCACGATGGCACCGAAGCCCATATTTGATCTGGAACTTGAGAAACCCTTCCGGGCCAGGTTGACTCCGAAAGGAGTGGCGACAGAGGATCATCCACCTCTTTTAGATCTTTCACCGCGTCGCTGAGATTCAATGATTCCATCATAGGCCCTTTCTCTACAGCCTAGAGATCCTATCCTATAAGCTTTCGGGCTCTGTAGAGATGGGAGCGGATTCAGTGAAATAGGAGGCTCAAGTGGTTCATCCGGTTATTCAAGGGATATTCTAAGAGGAAAGTACGCTATTCGTCGGTGAGGGATCTATGGTAGCTCGTGTATCTCTTAGCATCGATGGCAGGCCTACTTTTTACAGCTTGAGACTTCCTTTGCCTTTGAAATGAAAGGTTGGAATCCAGGAATCGTGGACTAGAGCCCTTATTCTAGGTCGATGTGCCACCAATACATTCTACCTTTGAAATCTGGCTTTACTTGGGCCGCTTCTCGACCGAGATCCCTTCGATGGATGTCACCGTACTTGTCTCTTCTCAACTGGCGAGACCGCCCACCACAGAGAGCTAGGCCTGGGTGCAAGTCAACATATGATAATATCAGACTGATGTGGCATTCCCGACGGTTGGTAGACTTAAAGCTGGGTCAGCTAGACCTAAGTAAGTAGGCATCGAAGGAGGATTGTAGTAAGGAGTTTTGCGATTTGACTACTTTTTAGTTGAAGAACCTAGTGAGCCAATTCCTATTCCTTATAGCTGCAAACAAGTCTTCTGAAACAGAATAGCTGCGAACAAGTCTTTTTGAAGAAGCAGTCTTCTAGGGGTTGGGAAACTCGATCTTAGAAACCGTGCTTATAAAGCTTGGTTTTCATTCCAACTGGAGGACGGGCTCAGACTCTCCTTGAAAGGTCATTCTTTCCGTCTACGGGCCAGTCGTTACGTTACGGATTCCGGAATCAAACTTTCCTACCCAGGTAGCACGAAGAAAGCTCTCAGTTAAGCCTAATATTGGTTGGTTCGGCGGATAAGAAGGAGCTCAATTGAAGAAGAAGTACACTCACTCCTCTTCTTGAGGGATGGGAAAAAATCGAAGAAGAGTCAGCCGGGGAGTACGCGTGGGAACAGAACTGGTGTAACGGCTTAACCTTGTGCACAAAAGAAGAGTGGGTCCGCGGAATCTAATTTTTGCTTCTTGCTCACTATCTGAACTTGAAGGTTTAGTTTGTGTTCCATGAGTGGGATAAAGAAAAATCCGAGATCAAATAGAACCGCACCCCTTGAAGCCTTTGTATCCACATTATGATTATGTAGTAATTGATTTACTGAATACGAGTAAGAAGCTTCATCACTTTCCTCAGAAAGAGGAGAGGGTCAATCTCTCTGGAAGGAAAGAAATAGCTATATACTGGAACAATGTATTGCGAGAACCATTCTAACATATCAGTAGAAAAAGGGCCACGTTCGGATAAACGAAGCAGACCAAAATACCAAAAGCGAGGCCTTATCCCATAAGGCAACCGAGAATCAGTCCCAGATCATCCTATGGAACGGTAATTTCTCACCCGGCACATAACGATAGGGGATTGATGAAGCAGTCCAAATAGGAAACCATTTCAAACCAGTCGGTTCCTCTATCGACTGGTTTTCAGATATCTACTGATAAGTGACACAACCTTCGTTCTCAACTCTTCAAGAAGAGAGTAGAAATAAGCGTAAAACTCTTTTGTAATCGAGCGAAACTGAGAATAAATATTCTTCTTTACTAATATCAGTTTCGACAACGAAAACACGGACAGATAAAATCTTACGAGTTTATATCCGCTTTCTCATCTCTCCGGCGCGATGAAACGAAGGAATGCATCTTGTCTTGGAAGGCCAACCTAGTCAGAGATATAGGATAAGGCCTATGGCTAGTTACTCTGACAATCCGTATCCCATTTCGGAGTTCACATTGGAAGCATCAGGATCCGTCGGCTCTGGCAGCATAGTACCTGCGTCCGCTGGAAAGAAGCCTTTTGGTTTTGTTTTGGGCATACCATCCAGAATCCTGCTTCTGCTCTTGACCTGGGCCAATGCACCACCCAAAACAATTATTGATTATCTACGCTATTTTTGATTTGATGCTTTTTTAGTTGTTGTAATTTCGATTGTTGACTTGAACATAGGATTCCGAGGGTTAGTTTGTTAGTGGGGCGGGGGGATCATTGGATTCCTTGAAAGCTGAGTTGGAGGAAGACTCTGGGGCTCCCCAACCCCTTCCCCTTCCCCAGCAAGAAAGGCAAAAACAAAAAAATAGATTTACAAGTCAGTAGACTGGCCTTCTGCTCCTATGTCGATGTTTTCGGAGCCCTTCTAACCACCTTTCTTATCTTGGGTAGAACCTTCCCATTGGATAGCCAAGAAGAAGATTTTCCCTTGCTTGCGACCTTTCCTTGATTGCCTTTCTTCCTTTCGCTCCGCATCCGCACCTTACCTTGCATCTAGAATCGAATCTATGACATTCGAATTTATCTACGACTTGATGTCTACGCGCCGCGCGATATCGCTTTCCTACCTAAGCTAAGTGCTAAGCTAGCTCACTTTCTTTGAGTCACGACTTCCAGGTATTTAGTTAATGACCCCGTAAGCGAAGCGAAGGTCGCTTCAATCAAAAAAAAGCCGGTTTATTTTATAGGCCTGGAAAAGGAGCAAAGATTTTGGGGCAGAGGCAAAGCAGGCACATCAAAAAATGGATTCGGTTAGTGAAAACTCTGAGGATGACCTGTTATAAGGAATTATGAAAGAAATAAGAAGCATGGAATGCAAGCTCTTCGGGATAAGCTAACCTGATTGCCCAGAAGTTAACGAGAAGATAGTCTTAGGTGCGAAAGGCGGTGTTCGATAATCCGATTTTTCTTGATTGCGCATAGCCCTGACTATTTAAGTTATCCCACTAGTCCCACCTCTTCGCCTCGAGTCTGTCTGATAGTAAGACAAGGGTTTGCTGCTCTTCTTCTTTATTAAAGATAGCTATTCAAAGCATCTCGAAAGAGGCTACGCCCCTCCTTGCCTAAGAGTAAGAGTTCTTGCTTCAAGTTCATTTGCCGGTTGGAAGTCTTATTGCTACTGTCCGTCCCTAGCTATTGGCTGCCTAGTTGTAGGCTGACCTTCGCTCCTCTACCCAGAAAGAAATTCAAAACTTGGATTCCATTCATTTTGAATTATTTCACTTGCTAACTCGCTTCCTCTCAAATGGAAAGTACGTCCGAGGCCAGAGAACCGGGAAGAGCGGGATTCTATTACTTTAATTTAATGGATAGGTATCTTTTTTGAAAGCCATCGAGGCTAGTAGGAAAAGCGGGAGGAGATTCTAATCTAGCAGCTTTGTACGAAGCGAAGTCAAGGGTTCAATAAAGCTCCTTCACTTGGAAAGTTTCTAAAAGAGAACTTTACCGATGGTAAGGAAAGGTATAGTTAGGTCTGAAAACGGACTATCAATCACATGCATTAAGATAGCAACTTGGATCCTTATCCTTAGCGGAATGTCTGTTATCAATGGAACGTATAACTGACTGAGACCAATATTGAGCCTAGCTCTTCAAAAGGAGAAGGGAGCAAGCAAGCTATGAGAGAGCAGAATTCTCCTGCTATGCGATAGAGTCCCAATCAAGATCAGGAAGGACTTTTAAACTTCAAGCCTAAAGACGCAGACGATGAGGAAAAGTCTGCTTTAATAAAGTAGCTCGGGGGAAGCTTAAGACAGGACATCGGGGCTTATGATGTCGGTTTTGGCTAGGAGTTCCCTTAACCTAGTCAGAAAAGGCTGGACATCTTCATTAGGTCCTTGAGTGGTATCCTTATGGTCAGAGATGGTAGGCTTCTTTCCGGTAAGGTAGGAATGCAGCGGAGGTAGGGAGAAAGAGATTGAGTGGTAGCGATCTAGGGGGCTTTAGCCGAAGCTGGTCTTCTCTCTCGTAAGGGTAAGTTTCTATCTATCCTCGATTCGTCTTTCGCGTGTTGAAATAATTCACCTGGTGTGTGAGTCTAAACTGAATTGGAAGTCCGATGAGTTTGCGGTTTACCTTGCCTCGAGAGCTGGTTGGTGCCCCGTCCAGAAGAGCTATTCAAAGCTTCAGTGGACAAAGATTATGATTCTCTTCTGTCGAATGATAGATACCACAAAGAAGAATGCCCGGCGATAGCATAGGTTATCGGTTATCTTGCTCTGTCTGATTGAGTCCGTTCGACTTTCAGCTTGGCTAGGGCGCTGGAAAAGAAGCGACGTGCCCTTATCTGAACCACTACGTACTCCAACAAAGAAGCCATCCCGTATCTAAAGAAAGAGGGCAACTTGTTTTGAACCCGGATAGATGGATGCCTGTAAGTCTAAATATCTTACTTTTGACGAGCCAAAGACAGGCGAGCCGAACCTTCATTAGCTTACCTTACGCGGGAATGGAAGAACTGGAGCGCTGACCTATCATTCCTCCCCTTCTTGTCCTACTTTCCCTCTAAATCCATTCTTTCAAGTATCTTACCTACCTTTTCCCACTTAGTGTCTCTTCTAGCTGGTGGCTAAGGCTATTGAGTTGAATTTAGCCCTCGGCGCAAGACAAAGGAATAAAATACCAAAGAATCCAGTTCTATTCTAGGGTGTAGTGAAAGGGAAGATCGACTACAAGGTACGAGTGGAATAAAAGAAGGGAAAGGGTAGTTGAAACTCTTTAATCGAGCCGTAAGCCAACCGGAGGTCCGATGAGAGATCACTTTTCATCAATCAATTGATTCATTTCAGATAGACCTGATCCACCTAAGTCAAGTAGAAACCTAACTTGAACCTGACGCGCTACCTTCTTGTACATTCTCATACTGACTTCCGACATAACTTGTTATGATTCCTCCTTCCCCTGTACTGTACCTACATTCTACTGCAAACAAGTGGGGATAAAAGAATACTCATACCAAGCATGAAGATAACACGGGATCAAATCAGAAAGAAGGTTTAGCCCGCCACACCAACGCCTATTATAGCTAGAGCCTCTTTTGGGCATAATGCTGCAGATACGGTTTTTCTATCTCTTCACAGTCTAATGAGCGAGCCGGTCATCCTTCTGCCGCGTTATGACTCCTATTTACAACAAGGTTTGTCGCGTGAACTGACTCCTATAGTCAAGGTTTTTATGCCTGGGATTATTCCTAAGCTTAAGCTTATTTGGCATAATATGCTATATAAGGTAAAGACCGAACAGGAACTAGGACGAAATAAGTCAAATGTACTTTAAAATAAAAAGTGGGCGAGAAAAAGGAGTCACGAATTACCTTGCTATAAGGTGAACTACTTTCTCAGGAGACTAGAAAGCAGAAGCATAACGAGCCTTAGCGCTTTATTGTGCGAGACCTTGTTTTGCCAGGCCTATAGTTGTTAGGGAAAGAATCAGCCGAAACTGCCTTTGATCCCACCCTTGTTCTAACATCTTTTTTTCATTCATACGAGACTTTCTTTTCTCGCATATGGAGAAGATCCCATTGGTAAGTAACCTACTTCACTTTATGATACGGGGAAGCCATGTATATGGAGACTTCTCTTCAACAGCCTTAATGGATTCTGCTGGGGGCTCGGCTCTACTTATATATCTATCCGCTTTCTCTCTCTTGGCTTACGGCTTTCACTGGGTCCAGCTCCGATTACTTTTCCTTTTCTTAAAAAAATTTCTTTTAGGCCAGGGCCAGATAAGATCGAATATAGGATAGGTACTTTTCAACCAGTTCAGATTCAATCTTGAGACTAGCATCCGATGCCGAACCTTCAGCAACTCCTCAACCAGCCTTAGATCGGGGGTCTGTTCCTAGCTTGCCTATTTATTCTTGATCGATAGTGCGTGCCGTGCCTTTGAGTCCTTTCCATAATTTTGAGTGTTACGCCATTGGAAGTCTAATTACCAGGTGCTTGTTCCCCAGACTCGACTGACACCGATTGAGCAAACTTAAGTGGAATAAGCTTTGGTCGCACTTAAGCGCGTATCCCCACCAGGTTCACTTCCTCGGCCAGCTAGTGAAGTGAGTCTTTTAGCATAGGGAAGTGGGGAATAGATGCTTAGGCTAGGCTCCTTATGCGAGAAAGCTAAACCGGATGATCCGGATCTATCAAGTGTGCCACGAGTGGTAAAGACATTCTATCTATTGTTAAGGAGACTCTTTCTCGTTAGTAACGAATTCCCTCGGGGAAACTATCCCACAATCCTTCGTGAAACACAGCTACAGCAGATTTGAAAGCATAAGGTGAATAAGTCGCTTTCTTCAGACTCAACAATAAAGTCATCTGCAACTATAACTACGTGTACGAATCAAAAGACTGAAACTCTTTCTAGAGCCGGAGAGAAAGACTCAACTATCCTATAAAGAAGGGCTGCTTTCCCATTCGCAAAACATCGAATCAATCTCTAAAGTACTAAACTTATAAATAAATATGCTTTATCAAGATCAAGAAATTATCCAAGACTTGGGTGAAAGAACCTTGGGACAAAACTATGACTAATTGCAGAAGCAGAAATATCTTTATTTCTAGACTTGGCATAACCCGATGGAGCTAACTGAACTTGAGATAAAGAATCAAGAAACTGACTCCTCAAACAAGGAGTAGCCCAACCAGTTGTTCCGATTGACAGCATTGATTCCCTTATTCTTTCGACACCTGCGACTACTGCTACTACTCCTATTTCTGCAGATACCTTACAATAATATGTTTTCAGGCTTGGCTTCCTTGATAGGGGTTTCCCCAGGCTTCGCTTCACAACTGTACTAATAGTGCAAGTGTGCCATGAGTGTGTACTTACATTCTTTCTATAGATATGGATACTCGTTCGTTCCCCTGTTTTCTTCCTTGTTTTAAGACTGCCTTTCTTCTTGTTGATGAGTTTGCTTTTGCTGTCTTGACTGCACCAACACCTAAAGCTTCAACTGCCTACTCCACGGGTGATAGTTCAACTTCCTTTCCTGATTCCGTAGGGGACACCACACCAGGCGCAGTCCTTACGCATACCCCCGCCGGTTCGGCTTCACTTTCTTTCTCTCTCTTGCTTTCAGACTTTCCTGAGACTGCTGGTTCTGTTTTTTCTCACTTCAACTGGGGCCTCTTTCCCGATATATCGCACTTTAGACTTCCTCTTGTATGGTGTCCTATAGGAGAAGCTTACCGCTCTCGAGCCAGACCGACCGTGCTTCTAGCTCTAACGGCATTTTTGGACGAATCCTTCCCTAAGCTTTTATTCGAATAGGACAAACGGATGCTACCTTCAATGAAGGATTTCCCTCTATTGTTTCTGGTTTTGGGGTTTCTCTCTACACTGCCTTTACCGCGGGCGGGATCGGATCCCTTCTATCGTATCGTGAACTCGTGAGTCATCTCTTTCTTTTTCCACCTTGTTCTCTTACTCATTCCCATCCAGTTCGTCCACTTGGCATAAACAACCTCCTTTCCAGGTGCCTCTTACTCAACTTCGAATAAATCAATCTCATATGCATGGAAAGCTTCAGCGGAAACAGCCTTAGAGCCCGTCCCTGGACTTGTGAAACTACCTTTTGGGGCTAGGTCTTCTTCTCTCTGTCCTTCCTCTTCGAAAGCAAAGACTGCTGTTACCTCTCATTATGGATTTGCCTATGGCCCATCCCTCTATAGAATATACTTTCCTTAAACTGCCAGATCCGCTTTTGTCGTCCGATTACAGAACAGAAACAGGTGGGGCATCCTTATCGAGCCTTTGAGCTAACCCCTACCTTGCTAGCGTTGCTAGGACTAGAGCCCATTCGTTCGTTGGGATTCTTCCAGCTTAGACGCTATTACCAGGTGCTTGATCCGGTGACTTTACTTAAACCAGAGGGGCATCTTCTTACGAAGCCTTTACGGACTTGACTGACTAGACTTCTGCGTGGGGTCAGATACCTAGTTATCTGACTTCCTCTATACACTTCACTTTCGATCTTTACGGACTTGATCGCATAAGCCGAACTTACTCGTATATAAATATACGGTTGGTCTGTCCCTTGGTCAACTTATGCTATCCCACTCGGGAAATAACTGCAATCAAACCTGTTTACTTCTCTTACGAATTGCCTTCTTTCAACTCCGAAAACTGCTTCAAAAGGAAAGCCAGCCGCTGCGCCTATTACGGGTGATTCTTGATCGGTCCTACTCCCCTTGGTCAGATTACTCGACTGACACTACTCCGGCTTCAGCCGATCCTTCCACTGCCTTTTCCACTGGGCCAGGGGCATCGTCGGTATGCAATCGATCATCGTGCATGTGTGCCTTTCCCTCACGCTTTCTAATGAACATACAAGGGATTCTGGCGTAGCTTAGCCTTAGCTCATTTCCCAGTTGAAAACAATTGATACTCATATTAGGGGTCAAAGTTACTCAAGGCAATTTCCCTACCAATAAGATTGGCAAAAAGACAAGTTTTTCGTTGCATATAGGTGTAAAACTGACTCATGACAAAAAACCGATCAATACTATTTCCAATTTGGAAACTTGTTATCTCCTCTATATGGAAAAGTGAGAAATTTCATTTCTGGTCAGAACTTGACAACTTTTTTCAAACTTTGAGGCGGATATAGATGCCAAAGTAGTCCCCTTTTTGCCACTTTTCATGTGAAGTCATGTCAAAAAGCCGATCAACCTTAGCATTTTATAGGTTTTGCAGTTATATGGAGATAACTTTTTTCATTTCTTATTTCTTTTCTGCCCCCAGGTTTTCTAACAAGTGTGGAAAAAGGAAATAGTGCACTAAGATCCGAAGTCTTGACTGCGACAACATCCTTCCCTGTTGCTTCTTCCGGTGACTTGAGCGCGGATCCTTACCTTGAAGGTTCTGTTCCCTACCTAGGTGCGAGTGAAACAGCCTTAAGGCATTCAGCTGGGGATGGGGTGGCCTCTTTTCCATGTTCCGACTTTCTCGCGGGAGCTTACTCCGGGTACTTCCTATAAATCAATATCATAAGAAAGGGCACTTCCCGATCAAAGCATTAAAGAAGGCTCAGTGGAAAGCTAACTCCTATTTACTAGGTTCGGTCCTGACTCACCGGATAGAGGATACTCCTTCCCTAAGAATGTCATAAGTTCGTTTCGATTTAGACTATACTAGTGAATCTATCCCAGACAGAAAATACCTAACCCGATTCTTAAACAAAACCGGGCCTAGCGCTCGTGGCAAACTACCTTCATCCGATTCTTTCCTTGAGACATCACTTGGGGAAAAAATCAACTGAAAAAGCCTGAGCCCCTGGCGCTTGTTCAACTTCCGTTCCTTCTACTTCTGGGGCGTCTGGTCTGCACTTCCCTGGTTCCAGTTCCGATTCATTGAACTTTTCATGCGGCGACCTTCTTACTATTTATTCCTACTTTCACATACAGAACCTTGGTACTTCGCTTGGCATGGATGCCTTTCCTTCCACTGATTGAGCTAAACATAGATCCGGGGAAGCTAACAACTTAACTTCAACTGCAGGGGGCTCTAGCTTTTTCTCTCTATTTTTCAACTAGCGATTCATTCGATACAACAAGACCCGTACAAACAGAAACTGCTGTCGAAACAGAATCAATTGTACCGCCTAGAAGAAGCGCTCTTTCAATACTCCTATAGTAGAGGCAGGGGCTAGTCTGGTGGTCTCGTAATCGTATATAAGAAAAAGGCTTTTCTTAGGAGCCTATAAATCACTTGAATAATCAAAGAGAGATGGGATCCATTAGAGGAAGGGATAGGCATCCCATTGACACCAATTAGACCGTCAAGCTCTTTCTTCGGGGTCGAGGTCAAGGGCAAGAGTCGATGTAATTGAGGGTCAAAGAGAACCGATAGCGTCTCACTCGAGAGTAGCTATCCCCTAGGCCTTTTTATCTGAGGAAAGGAAGAAGAGAATCCCTCTTCTAGTTAGACTCCGGACTTAGACTACACGGATATTAATCAACAGGGGCCCGAGAGCAAGGAAGGCAATCCAGCAACCCAGATACTAGGATATTAGTCTACATTAGTCTACAGATGTTATTCTATTCTTTAAATCTTCTTTCCCTGAGGGCTTTCCTCTTCTATTCTACAGGTCAAGCATCTGAGAATCCCTTCCCTTGGCCGCAAACCCTCTTGCTTGTGAGAGTTTACCGTTGTTGTCCGAAACTGACTAAACAACCTACGGAATTAGAGTCAAGAGTGATTCTGAGTCTGAGCTAGAGGGAAACTCCGGCGCCCAGAATCACTTTCTAAATAAGTGAATTTATCTAGTCGAGAGGGTGAATTTCCTTTTCAAGATATTAAGAAGGAGATTCCTGTTTTAAACTAAAGAGAAAGAGACTCTTTCCTGTCTTACCTGTCTTAGTAGTAGTTAAGAACGTTAGAAAAAAGGTTGGTTCGTTACCAACGGATCGAAAAGGCTTCCCAGATCGGACCAGCTCAGCTAGAGGAGAACGTGCACTCGGCTGGAATTGACGAAGAGCCAAAGCACATCTTAGTCTCCCCAGACAGAACAACTGGCAAAGTCTCGTTCTAGCTCAATTGAAAGGCCTCGTGGAAGCCTTCCCTCGTCAAAGAGTGATTGAATGAACGAAGTGAATGAAGGAAGGAGTGAGACGACTGATAAGGAGAGGGGGAACGCTAGTTACCCGGGAGAGGAAGACGAGGGAGATTTTCTTTTGGTAATAAAATAAGACGCCCTACGACCACGAACTAGCCTTGGTCAGTTAGCAGTTGACTAGCGCCTACGCTTCCGACCTAGCTTGCTTCCTCCTCGCCTTGCTCTCAGACTTCCTTCCTGCACCCGGCTCTGTCAATCCTGCAATCCAGCCTGCTTTCGCTTACGCTTAGTAAGGGCGATTCCCTAATTTAATTAATAATTCATACCACTGGCATAGACGTGGGTTAGCTGAGGGATTATAGAAGTCAAAAAAAAATTCTTCTTTTCGCGCTGTCCCGCCGTATGTCTATGTTCCCTTTGCTTTGATACGTAACTCGTTTACTCCGTACCAGCTGCGGGAAGAGTTTAAGAACTAGGCTATAGGACTCCTGTACATGAGGAAGGGGGGCGCACAAAAGAAGAGTGATTGATCGTCTGTCCCCTCTGTTATCTACGAGAAAATTTACTAGTAACAAAGGACGAAAGGGCTTTCACGGATAAAAGATCGGAACCAGACTCTCTAAGAAGGGCCTCCTACCGAAAAAAGAAAATCGCCCCCTCTCCCACATCAACCCTCGTAAGTAGCAGGGTCCCACCAGTTCACTTCCTTGAATTCTTAGTCGAGTAAGCCTACCAATAGCGGGAGAAATGTCCAGTTCAACCGAAACGACTTTTGTATAAAGGGCGGGTCCAACGGCACCACACCTCCTCTTGAGAAAAGACAAGGTAAAGACTTTTCTTCCTAATACGCTTTCAAGAAAAAGAACACGGTGTTCAAACCGACGCTCCTAGGTCAATGGCATAACTTGGGTCTACTGGTCTTACATCGCTCCTAGAATTGGATCCGATCCTAGCCTAGCTTCAAAGAAGTCGTTACGCGCAGCAGCCTTCACTCATTAATATTCCTTCGGGGCAGGGAATGATACCGACTCCTTAGATTGGGGCTACGAGACTAGATAGCCTTTTCAAGTCAATGGTGTAAACCCCCGCCATCGTGTCAAGCTTCAGGAACGGCTTCCAACTTTATGTATGGTTGGGCGCTTGTGGATTTTCGTTTGTTATACATTCCGACGGGGAAAAATCACTAGGCCCGAAATATCCTATGTTAAGGAAGTGGGCCTGGCCCCCCTTCGAATCCTAGTTGCCTTGGACCTTCACCTGGGCCTTTAGGCGCGTTAAAGCAGAAGATCTGCTTTCCGCTCTT
>CAOJCS010205176.1:0-10189 GCA_948332485.1 Euphorbia guentheri
CGACTGTAAAAACATCCACTCCTATAGAATATCTAAGGATCCGTGATACTGCTTACCGACGTAGTCAGGGGAATAGTCGAAGTGATATACTGATTGATAGCTAGATGATATAGACTTTCTGGGGCTTTCCAGTAATAAAGTAATAAGTAATATAATATAGCTAACTAGCTAATGAGACGATTATCTTATAATGCCTCTTAGAAAGGGAAGAGTGGAGTCATCGTTCAATTTACGGATACGGGACTGAATAAGAAAAGGAAAAGATAAGACTTTATCGATCAGGAAAGCATCATCCCGCCTTTCAACCACAATCACAACAGCTGTACATTGGAATAGATTAGTCAGACGAACGATAGCGGTCGAACTGTCAAGCGGGAGCGTTGACAAAGAAGTTGAGGAAACTAAGAAATACTTACGAACACTCAACATGGAAATCATATCATTATTTTGAGATAAATTCAAATGTTATAAAGAAAACATTACTCGATTAGTCTCGAGCCGGAGTTTAGACTCCTTTGGAAAGGGGGACATCTACCCTAGACGACGACAATACAAAACACTATACGCAATCCTGAAACTCAACTAGTATCCCGACCGGGAGAATGGAATAAATCTTCCACTTATTTGTTATAAGATATTGGTGAAACTCTTCACAACTTATTTCATAGCTGGGAGGGGTAGGCTTTTGCTTTTAAAAAGATAAAAAATAGAAGTAATAAGTAAGATACCACATCTTTTGACGTTCAGCAAAGAGGAATCCTAGCCTCGAAGCGGCGAACTAGACCAGAATTGGAAGTAAGCGCGCGAACGACATTGGTCTTTCTTGCTTTCAATTGGAAGAAGGTGTTCCCGCAGTTGAAGAAGGGCCCTACCCAACATTAGAGGAGGAAGCGGAGCTGGCATCGATCTTTTCGTTAGCAACTGCTTGACTTATGATATTATTGACTTTCCATCTTTCAACTGAAAGTCAGAATGTGTTCCTGCCGTCAAAGAAGAAGAAAGGGCTTGACTACTTGTTCTAGAAGAAGCGGATTCCATAGCAATTGCTCTTACTTATCTTTCTTTCCTTTCTTTCTGTTGTAAATAGCTTAGAGGGCTTGACCTTTTTCTGGTTCTAAAAGAAGAGAAGAGTTCGGAGAAGAGTCAACCTAGAAGAGGAGGCCTAGTACTAAGCTTTTCTTTCCTTATTGACCTTGAGGGCCTTACCTAGAGTTCAGTCCGGGGGGAGGGAAGTAGTCACAGAAGTACAAGCCGGGAAGCCAGACACTATTGAATTGACAGGACATAGGTAATTCTTCTTTAGAAGAGTAAGAAGTACTAGGTACCCCTAAGCTAAGAATCCATTAGTCAGAGTCAGAGTGGAAGCTATAAGGTGAGAGATTCTCTTATTACCCGCTTAGAGGGCTTTTCCTTTTCTAAAGGGGCGGGGAGAATGGGAATAGTAATCAGCCTCTACGGGCTAGTCAGACTAGAATAGTAGTCAGCATGTATGTCCCTTTACTGTCTTTCGTTAAATATATAGTAAAGTAAGCTAAGCTTCAATAGATAGCGTGGGTGCCGCCATAAGAGTTCTTTTTTTTTAGTTAGAAGATCCTTCTTATTTATCAATTTTCTTTATGCTTATTTGTTAACTCAACCAACTTCAGGATTGGCGGGTGCGAGAATAAAGCCATAAGCTGGTTGCTGGCCAACTAAGAATAGTATATATGAAAGGGATCCCCATCATTCCTCAAACTCGATAAGTCAGAGAGACTTTGATTGGGCAGCTATTCGATCGACTTTTCTTCGAAATCCATTAGCTGTAGAGTTTTCCTTCCGGAGAAGCCGTGTCAGCAAATGGTAAATAAATAAGAATGCACCGATGAAGTGTCACGATCGTAAAGTTTTTTGCCCGGTCTTTGTTCCAATGGCTTTTGAATTTGACGTTTCCCCTTCTAGCTCTATGTACAGACTGCAAGGGAAGGAGAGGACTTGAATTTCTTTTTACCGACCCTTTCATTTAATAATTAAGTTATCAACACGGCCTGTGAGAAGTTTAAGATTTTTTATTTGACCAAATTCTCAAATCCTCCGATTAGAATTGGGAATGTCCAATCAATCACTAGATTCTTTCCTGCGAAAGTGTGTTATCAATGTCGGCAGCTCCGGGTTTTGATAAATGTATGCTAGCGCGGATATCGACCTCCTTCTGAGCCGTGGATCAACTTCCTTAGTTGGGTTAGAGTTGAAAGCTGGTAATCGCCAATTCTCTTAGCGTAAGTACCAGAGTCCTAATAGCTCTCCGAGACTTTCCATTTCTGAGTCCGGTCTTTCAGACCGTATCTGAAAGTCTTCACCGGATTCAACTTAGTAGGACAAATCATAGGCTACCAACTGGTGGAAGAAAAAGTCCTGCCCAATCCGCTTCACTTCAAAGTAATCTGTAACCTTTGAAGGAAACCCCTATTTGATACTAAGGCTCAAGCACTAACTGTCTTTTTTATCTATTGTTTTGTGATGTGATGATAGATATAACGTTACCTATTATATAAGGGTACGCAACGAAGGAGCTTGAAACTCCACTACTAGAAGACTGTCAACCTAATTCCTGTAACAAAACCGACTACTTGAACTAGTACCAGCACGGGGAGAACCTGTACCTCAAACTAGTTCATATTATCTGTGTCTACCCTAATATCCCGTTACTGTACGGGAACGGAAGCGAGAAAAGCAGGTTTTAGATACTAAGACGTCCGAGACTTGAAACTAGCAACCATGAGATCCTTACTAGAGCTCATGACGTAACTAGAACATAGCACGAAAAGAGGGATACGTATAGAGACCGAATCGGATGGATAGGAGCTTGATTGTAGGGGATGCTGGGGAAAAAGGCCACTAAACAGATCTTCACCATTTCTATCTTCAAATCCATTCTTTGGAAATGCAGTGAGACAATCGACCAAATACCCAGCTTATGACCCGGACGGACAAGTTATGCTTCTCCGACTCTTGCTGAACCTTTTAGTTAGATTTTTAGAGAAAGAGGGAAAGAAATAGGAAATGACGGATCGAATCCTGCCATTCCAAAGGCTACTTGAAAGCTCGGCATCGAAAAGGAGGAATTCGATCTGCCGCTTCTCTTCTTTGAATCTGTTTTCTTAATTTCAAGCGAGTCTATCAAGATTGTAGACGGGAGTTGATTGGTAAGGGATAATGAGTGGTTGCGGTGCAGGCTGAGGGGTTGAGTCGGGATTTGAATAAAAACTCGATTTTGTGGTCATGGGAATCGGGCCACGGCTTCGCCCGAAGCGTACTACGGAACGAGCCTTGTCTACGAAGCAAGTTCAGTCAGCGAATAAAGAGTCCGCTAGTGTAGTTGACTAGTAGTATTATAAGCCTAAACGCTCTGTATCCTTCGCGGCCGACAATCGTTCTAATTCCTTCTGGAACTATGACTTCTGCTCTGTAAACTATCCTCGCTGCCTCCCGGTCTCATCTCAAGATGTAGTATAGACGTTTTTATTCCTCTTGCCACAAATCCAGAAAATGATAAAAAGCAAAATACCCGGAAAAGTCCCAGCTACTCATAGCGGGTTATTTGACTCCTAAATTCAGGCAATTCACTTGGTTTTCGCAAGACAAGAATAGGGTGAGAGCTGAAAGCAAAGATCGACACAGGAACAGAACTGAAAGCAAGTGGACAGATTGCTTGTTTTCGACGAATATCCAGCTTGAGAAGCTATTGGAAGTTAGGAGGAATGCGATGTTCTGTTTTCAGGTTTGACATGACATTAGATAGAACCAATAGACTGAAATTTTCGAAAGAATTAATCACAAGCAAGTAACGGATTGCCCATTAGTAAAGGCAGGATTAGGCGGGATAACCCCTCAGGATAAACAAAGCAAAGCACCGCCTATGAAAATCAGAGAAATAGAACTGATTTGAATAGGCGTCTAGGAAGGTGGGCAAATAAAAACCTGCTGAAGGTTGTCCCGTCAATCAATCAATGTATTCACACATCGAGAAAGAAAAGAAGGACTTCTTCGGCGACTACCCTTTCTTCAAAAAGTCAAATACTAGCTCGGATAGTGCTTCTTTAATGGCAGGCAGGTCTAGGTCCCATAATAAGGGAAGGTGTTTACACCGGTCGGTAGGCTAGGAGTGCAACCATCGAAGTTTCGGGTAGAACCAACCAAGTTCCAAAAACCAAATCATTAATGGTTCTTGAGAAAAGACCCCTGCGGATAGGCAAGTAGAACACGGGCTGGTAGATGAGGTTTCACCAACCACGATCGGTTCGTAGCCAAGTGCGGTTATGGAATTACTAGTTTTGGAAGGTCGCTTAACAAAATGTAAAATCCCAATCAATAAGAGAAGCTGTTGATCGAAGAAGTCTGCCGTGCCATGAAGACGGGGCGGGTCTATTCCTTCCATAAGGAGGTGGGGTTGTCATATGATTAACACATGTTCTTTCAAGCCCTATGACCATTGTTCCCTGAAAGGACGAAGGATGCTCTTCACTTAGATGACAGGGCATGGTACCCTGACACTGGTGCCTCTGCCCACATGACTTCGGACCCAGGGCGTTAAGGAATAAGAGTTGAGCAAGCGAGATATGAGCCCATGAGGGAAGGCCCCACAAGCGCGGATAGGTCTAACATCAAGGCAAGGAGTAGGAGTAGGAAGATCACTGTCAAAGTAGCTGTCCTATCTCTTTCCTAGAATTTCCTTCTCTTTCCCTGAAGGAAGCAAGACTCAATGAATGCACAAGACTTAAGAAAGCATTAAGAACAGGAACTGTAACTACAACTCGTGGCATCAGGAAAGCAGCTAAAGTCTTAGGCGCTGAATTCAAGGCTTCTCGGATTCTTCCTCTCGGGTTCCTTCACTTAGAGTAGTGACTCTCGCGTATCAATCAGAAGAAAGGGAAGACAAAACCATTAGCATTGTTAACCCCTCTCTCTATCTGTGCTCTCTCTCTTCTGTCTCTTACTGGCTGTCATGGATCGCTCACCCCTTTGCCTCGTCCTACATCTGGTCAAGGTCGATATGATAGATTGTAGGCATAATGAGGCAGCATGAAATTCCACATTCAGACAGACAGAGGAAAGGAGCTGAAAAGCATACCAACCAAATCAAGACATTTGTACCATGGTCAAGGACAACTGCAGTATCAGACTGCATAGCTAGGTCATAAGCTGGTAGCTCCTAAAAAGTGCCCCCTTCCCGATGCATTAGACATCGAGGCGCCACCATACGAAGAGCGAAGAGAGAAAGAAAATGATGCATTCCGAAAGAAGTTCCGCTGGAAAAAAAAGTTTCACGCTGGAAATCAAAACTTATCTCTTTTAAATCAGAAATTCCCGTCTTCCTTCTTAAGGTTACTCTTGGTTTTATAATGATTTCTATCCTTCATCTCTTTATAGAATATTTGAAAACAAGGGGAGTTCCATTTTTTAGAGAGTACTTTTCTGTATTTTTTTTATAAGTTATCGGATGTATTCCTGCCCTCTAACCCTGTTCCGCAGGACCCGAGCCCGTTACCACTGGATGCTTCCCCATCATCAGAGGGCTGCCCATTTTCGACACTAATATTAGTTCTCGCTTTGGTTTCTTTCGGCTGTTTTGTATATATAAAAACTTACTACGATTAAGTAGTCAAAAAAGCAGATAAAAGACGAGCTGGAATTCTCGACTTCCATAAGTTCGAAAATTGACAAGGTTCAAAGAAAGGGTGGGCCATTGATAAAGAATCGATTTCAAAGTATTGCTTCCTATTTTGTTGAGACGGTTCAAGCTGACTAGAAAGCTGACTGTTGAGAGGTGGTGAAATTTGGCCCAGAGCCAGATCAGGGCGCATGTCATGTGAATTACTACTTCCTTCGTTGCGCTTGAAACTCCAGGAAGGGGTTGGATACTGATTTACAGCTGTTTTAAAGATCTGTTGATTGAGCCACAGAAGGGCAAAAGCACGACAAGCCTACCCATCATCAAAGCAAGCCCAAGTCTATGCAAGAAGGCCAAGGTCCTGTTCTCCGGATCTATCCAAATTCAAAGCCCGTCAAAGTTGGCTCCTCCCATGAAATCATGCAAAGGATTCTAGCCCCAAAAAAATAGCCCACCCAGAGAATGACAACCATCAAAAGGTCTAAGCCCATATAGCCTCGACCCATTACATTAAAGGACAACTGCTATTGAATCCACTGCTAGAATGGAAGAATTCCCTGCACATGAAACGTGACCGTGACGGTTGGTTTAGGCTTTCCTTGCTTCTTAGTTTGTCTAGGAGCAGGAGTAAAAAGTCATAACATAAGGAGTGATGAATCCTGGCCATCAAACCCGAGCCTTGTAACAATTGTCCGATTGAATTAATAAAATTACGAACTTGTCCCTTCTGTTTCACATTTCCCGCTAAATATAACTGAATCAAGATTCAAGAACGTTCTAACAACCACGCAACAGTCATGCTTCGCCGATTCCTGTTCCACGCTCCTTTAACGCGCGCGTGATCGTTCTCTAACCACCGCCTCTTAACTGCTCCCTCACTCATAGCATAGTTTCGCGCATAAATACCTCTACCTCCTCATTTCTTTCATTTTTATTCGCATTCTCTCTGAAGGAAACCCTTCTCTTCCTCAATAGGAACTTTATTTCTATGCTGGCTAAGTGGCGGATAGCAAGAGCAGGTTTCACAGTGAATATAAGATAGGAATAGAATGCCGTCTTAGTAGGATGCACAGATAGAGCTGCTAAAGCAACTGCCAATTCCCACGAGGGTTCAAATGCTCGATAAGGAGCTGTGAGGAAGTGAATCAAATCAGAGAGCAGCACAGAAGAGGCTGCAGATGGATGCCCCAACCTGTCCCCAATCAAGACCCTTATCTCAAACTTGAATTAGAAACTCCGGAAACGTGATCATCTATATCGCTTCTCGTGCGTTTTCGTGGCAATAAGATACTAAATCGACTTCTTAACCTATTACCTTGAAAGAAATAAAAAAGAGGCTTGTTCCCGAATCATGTACTAAGGGAAGAGTCCCGACGTATTACAATTGGCTAAGGTGCCCCATTTTCTACTTCTCTTGGTCCCTACATTCCATACTAGTGGATAGGCTTTCCAAACCCCCAAAACTGAGCTATCCGCTAAAGGAAAATTCCATGATGTGAGATTAAAACAAAACTCAATGTTCGCCTCTTTATAAATAAAAAGGATCTCAATGGTATGACCAAAGCATCAGTAGCGGGAAAGTCATCAATAGAAAGAGTAGCTGAGTAAACAGCAGGAGATGCAAAAGGTAGGAGATTCTATTAATCGATAGCAGATCCGCTTTTGACTAGTCACATATCAGCTGTGAGAACCTTCTAGGCAGACTCTATCTTCCCATCCTTACTCATTGGCGGACTTATTCCTTGCTGGTTGGGTTTGCTTCTTCAGTGATACGATTGTCACCTCATCTTTGAAGCCAGAAGAAAGGAGGTCTTCTAGCACCTTTCTTTCTCTTTCTTCAACCAAAATCCCGGAACAGATTGGCTTAAGCTAGAGAATTCCCACGTGAAAGGATTTGTGAGCTCTAAAACTTTTTTTTTTAGGAAAGAACGAACACACTTGAAAGCCCTTCTTTCGTAAGGCAAAACTCTCTAGTTTAGTGCTGGGAATCAGATTTACAGTATTGTTTTGCTGGAAGCGTTTTTAGATAGGTAACTCCGCATAGAAAAAAGAAGATAGAATCTGTCTTAACGAGTATATTATATTCATTTAATAACTAAGTTGGTTGGCCTGCCTATATTTACTTAATACTGAATTCCATTAGTGCTAGGGCAATTCCTATTCTTCTTTTTCTTCCCAGGCAATCTCCAAGCTCACCTCCTTTACCCGAACTGGAAGTCCCAGCTCGAAAGGCTCACTCAAGCTCCAAGTCTTCAATCAGACTCTTTTACACCAGCCGTTACCGGAGAGTTCAGATATGCCAGTCCCGAATTAACCTTTAGACCAGTGCCAGCTACTGATTTCGAACCTGTCTTTCCTGCACCTACCAGAAAAAGGTCTTACTTTTGGCTTAGCGGATCTTGGGAATGAAAGTAGCTCCTTTATTACATTACGAAATTTGCAGGGTTTCCGAAAGAGGAGCTAGGCAAGCCAGACTTGTACAGCACAGTAAGCATTCCATCTGCCTCAGGCCAAGAAATCCGACCCTCCTTTTCCAGCTCGTAAGGCATCAGACGCCTGAAAAAGCGGAACAGATCTATCCGCGGGAGAAGAGTTCCGACTTAGAGTAGCTCCAGACTTGTGGTCTGACAGGTAAGTATAGGCCAGGAGATAAGATCCTATTCCTGCTCTTCTGGTATACCTTCTTTATTTGTCTTCTTAGGACAAGGGACCAGACAAGTCCAAGGATTCACCTCCGAGTTATCCTCTTCCGCCGGACTTAGACCCTACCCTATTCCAGCTCTTCCCGCTCAATTTCTTTACCGTTCTTATTGTTCTACTCCTGGGGTTCCAGAGTAAGGATTCACAGCAGAGGTTCATATTAATTAAGTAAATAGACGGGCAGTCAAGCAAAGCAAGAGAGGCGGGTTTCCTTGTCTCGGAGAAAGATCTCAGAACAGGTTACGGTAGGGGTCCTAGATAAAGAATGGGAGCTAGCAGAAGTCATTCCCTGTCTCCTAGGTAAGAAAGAAACTCAACTGATAAGGATTCACCTCCCTGTTCAATAAACCTGCTCGACCCTGATGATTTTAAAGTTCACAGGGCAGCACTGCTAGCATGAAAGTCCTCGAGAACTCCATCTGGACTAGTTACGGACGAGTCAAAGAGAGTGGAACCAGCCTTGCCAGGACAAGCACCGGATTTGGCTAAGACTTTGAAGGTGGCAAGTCATTTACAGGTCCTGGGGAACTTGACTCATTTGCAGCTACAGCTCCTAGGGGCCTAGTTCCGACTCCTTGTTCAGATGTTGGGAATCTCCCAGGGTCAGGAAGTCCGCAAAAGTATAAGTCTCACGATCCTTCTTCAAAAGACCCCGAACCCTAACTCCCAGAATTCTTATCTCTTATCTAAGTATCCCAGCTCTCTGTCCCCGTTAGCATAAATAGACCAGAACAGATGAAACTCTTCAACTAGAAGGATTCCCCTCCCCACCTTATTAAGCAATTAGTCTCACAGTAACTACTAGGCCTCACCTCAGCGGTAAGCCCCTTTTCCGAAGAGGAGCTACTAGCCGATCAAGCTACACTCCCTTTCTCAAATACAGCTTCCCCTTCCCAAGCTAGTAATAGGTCTGCTGCCCTCCCCCTCGTCCTTGCAGTCTTTTGACTCCCCACCTCTCTTTCCTTTGGTCGCCTTGCTTTTGACCTTCAGCCTCTTTCCCGGTCTCAGAGCCTAGTGTTTTAGCCCTGCTTTGCCCATCTCCCTTTACTACTCTTCCAGTTCCTCGTGGACCAGACGCAGACAAGGATGAAGATAGGAGTGAGAAGGCAGTTTCTACTTTTCTTCCCAGTTCTGATATTAAGGCATCAGCCAGGGAAGAATTGTGAGCACCTGGGGTAAGATCTTCTAGAGCTAGGATAGACCTCTTAGGAAAAGAAAGCATTTCCGGTCAAGGGCGGAAAATTTCTGAATAAGGCTAGGGCTTGGCCGCAAAAAAAAGAGAAAGGGCGGAGCCCAGTAGTCTCTTGCTTTATGGAAAGGAAGGAGTTGGTAGCAGACAAGTCATTCAGCAATGAAACTTCCATGGCGTAGATTGACCTTTCACGAATCTGTCTTGAAGAGTGAGATCGTTATTGCATAGATCATAGATAAGGTGCCTATTTCTACTTCTACAAGGTACTTCCACAATGAGATCAGAAAAGCAAAGAAGGAGCTTTCGCTTCGCACCTTTAATTTAAGGAAGTTTTAAAGAGCCTCCGATTTATTACTTACGACATACATTTGAAGATCCCGAACGTGTAATAATAAAGAAAGAGAGTTAGATCCGGACATAGCCGTTAGATCCGCGGTTGGCGGCATAGTCTTTTTCAAGCTAGATGGAGTCTCAGGCTTTTAACCTTTAGCTCTCGTGTAAAGTAAAGCACTCGTTGCTTGCAGACTGGCTTTCAGAATCGGTAATCAGAGGAAAGGCTGGCTTACAACTGTAGCTGCAAACCCGACCCGATGTAATGCAAAAAAACCTGCTGACAGGCACACCGTCCTTATTCGCTTCCAACGAAGAAC
>CAOJCS010253031.1:0-18059 GCA_948332485.1 Euphorbia guentheri
TGGCCGAAATTTCATCCCCTTCCCTAGAGAATTTTGGTTGTTTCTCTTCCAATCGAAGAAGTGTTCTTCAACTCGGTGCTAGTACGCGGTAAAAAGATCGCTTTGTGGACTATCCATGGAGAGATTCTATTTTGAATCTTCCGATCCGGTTGATAACTGCGCTACAAGAGGTAAATCACTAAACTTACCTTCCGTTCATTCGAAATACGTAGATCCGCGGGTGTGGAATTTTAATATTTTATTTCGCTGCATATTTTCTTATCCGATTAAAATTCCAACAGTAGTTGACCTTCTTTTATCCAGATTAGCTGCATGATTAGAATCACAACAGCCTTCTACGTCTACTATGTTTGAAAAAGAATGTCTCTTGAACAATAGCCCATGATGACTTGTACCCTTTAGATATTTAAGTACCCATTTCACTGCAAACCAATGCTCCATGCCATGATTAGCCATAAATCTGCTTATCACACTTGATGAGAAAGCTAAATCTGGCCTTGTTCAAACCATTCCATACATTATACTCCCAAAAACATTAGCATAAGGTATAATACTCATCTTCTGTCTTTCTACTTCTGTTTCTAGACATTGTTTCATTGATAACTTGAAGTGATTTGCTAGAGGAATATTTGTTACTTTAGCTGTCAACATATTATATTTCTTTAATATTTTAAGAAAATAGCACTCCATCTTCCCTGTTCCTTTGTATAGTCATACCTAGGATTGTTCTAGCCCTTCCTAAATCCTTCATGTCAAATTCAACAGATAGCATCCTCTTGACTTTTTCAATTTCATTTAGAGCAGTGGAAGCAACTAGCATGTCATCTATATAAAGTATAAGCACTACACAGACACTGTTAGTCCATTTATTATAAACACAATTATCTTCCAAGTTTCTTTTGAACCCCATTCTCAAAATGTACTCATCAAATTTTAAGTACCATTGTCTAGGGGCCTGTTTCAGGCCATATAGGGCCTTTTTTAACAGATAAACTTTATGTTTTGAACCTTTAGATATAAATCCATCAGGCTGATTCATAAAGATTTTCTCCCTCAACTCACCATGTAAGAATGTAATTTTTATATCTAACTGCTCCAGTGCATATCAAAGTGTGTGACCAGTGATAGAAAAATTCTGATAGAAGTGTGTCTGACAACAGGAGCAAAAATTTCAGTGAAATCTATACCTTCTACCTGAGAGTAGACTTTAGCAACAGCTCTGGCTTTGAAATTTACTGGTTGAGTTTTTGAGTTTCCCTCCTTCTTCTTAAACAACAATTTACACCCTATGACCTTCTGTTCAGCTGGTCTTTCCACTAGTTCCCAAGTATTATTTCTCAACAGGTTGTTCATCTCCTCATTCATTGCAGCTATCCAGTTTCTTTATCTGAGCTATTAATGGCTTCCTGATATGTCTGGGGAGTTTGTCCTGCATCATTTAATCAGCAGTAGTTAGTGCATAGGATACCATATCAGCATATCCATACCTGTTTGGTGGCCTTATGATTCTTCTATTTCTGTCTCTTGTCAGATGATATTGACTGATATCTTCAGTTGTATCAACTGTCTCATCCAGCTGACCATCACCTTGGTATGTATCTGTTTCTGTGTCAGTATCTTCTTGTGAAATTCTTAGCTGTACTTCTGAGGTTTTAGGTAGGAATTTAGCTTCAGGAGTAGTTTTAGCATTCACTTTTCCTCCTTTTTTTCCATCAGCATTTTCAAAGTACATTACATCCTCCCTAAACCTCACATCTCTACTAACAAATGACCTTCCATAGCCTTCTTGATCTGTCTATAGTTTATACCCTTTCACCCCATCAGGATATCCCACAAACATACACCTTATGGCTCTGGCATCCAGTTTATCTTATTCTAATATGCATATTCCACACTTTACAACACCCTCAAGTTGTTGAGATTTGGAGGGTGACCGGTCCATTTTTATTCAGGTGTTAAATTTTGTATTGCAGTAGATGGAGATCTGTTTATTAGGTATGCTGCTGTATGAATCACATGTCCCCAAAACTTCTTTGGCATGTTTGCTTATAGGATGATGCATCTAGCCCTCTCAAGGATAGTTCTATTGTACCTTTCATCTAGCCCATTTTGTCGGGGTGTGTATGGAAATGTCAGGTGCCTTACAATTCCTTCTGCCTTCCAGTATGTGTTGAATTCTGCTTTGACAAATTCAAGCCCATTGTCAGTTCTTAGTTTCTTTAGTTTCAAACCCGTCTGGACTTCTACCATCTGTTTTCAATCTTTGAATGTTTGGAACACCTTCTCTTTGTTGTCTGGTACATACACCCACAACTTTCTGGTGTAATCATCAATTATGGACAGAAAGTATCTGCCTCCTCCAATTGATTCACACCTTACAGGCCCTCATAGATCTGAATGAATGTAGCTTAATTTTCTTGTAGAGGTAAAGTTGGACTTCTGAAACTTAAGTCTTGTAGCCTTTCCCAAAATGCACTGTTCACAAAACCTAAGTCTCATTAACCTGTCCTGTCTCAGCAAGCCTTGTTTATGTAACTCACAGAGACCTTGCTCACTTATGTGCCCCAAACTTTTATGCCAGAGATCAGCATGTTTAGTATCTGCACCTGTAGCAGAAGCAGCCATCCCTGTCATCTTCTACCCGTTCAGTATATATATTCCACCTCTGAGTGAGCCAAACATTATGCATCTGGTTCCTTTAAACACTTGTGTCGAGCTTGCATATATAGTTATCCTGTATCCTTTCTTTGCCAAACTTGGTAAAGAAATTAAGTGTTTAGTCATCTGTGGCATCCACTTTACATCAGTTAATGTCACTACATTACCTTAGTGCATCTGGATCTTTACTCATCCTGTTCCTAGAATCCTATATGAGTTATTATCTCCCTGCAACACATGTCATAATCCTTTTCTGTCAGATCATTGATCCACTCCTTCTTGTAAGTGATGTGAAATGTTGCACCACTGTCAAGAATCCAGTTGCCTTGTGTGTCTTCAGTAGTAATAGTCAGGATGTCAGTTTCTTGATCATATTCAGTGATGTTGGCTCCACCTTGTTGTGACTTGCCTGTATTATTTTGCTTTTGCTGGTTTCTTTGTGGGCACTGCCTTCTAAAATGACCTTCTTCATGACAATGGTAATATATATAGACAGTCCCATTCTTTGGGTTTTGACCCTGCTTCCATTTCCCCTTGTCATGTTGAGTCTGTTTGTTCACAACATTAAATTTGTTGCCCTTTTCCTTTCAGGAAAAGACTTTCTCCAACAGATTTCTCCTCTGATTTGTGACCAGCTTCATATGTTCTTACTTACCACATCTTCAAGAGTTAAAGATGTTCTTCCATACTTGAAGGCCATTTGTATGTCTTTATACCTTTTTAATAGTGAATTCAACAGAATGACAGCCATATATTCATTGCTTAATCTTTCTTCATCAACAGAGTTTAGAGCACGAGTTATTTTTCTAAACTCATCAAGATTGGATTCAAGATTCTTTGAAGAATCCATCTTGTAGTTTAGAAACTTCTCTTTCAGCAGGATGCGATTAGACAAGGTCTTTGACAAATACATTTCATCCAGTTTGTTAAGAACCTTCATAGCTGTCTTCTCCTCTTGTACTAACCTTACTACATTATCAGCAATGTAAAGTATAAGTATTCTATATGCCTTTCTTTCAATCTTTTTGAACTCTGTTGATTTCTCTTCTTCAGTTTTATTTGCTTCTACAGGATCAATGGCAACATAAAGATCATTGACATTGAGCAGTGACTCGATCTTTGTCTTCCATACTGAGTAGTCACCATTTTGATCAAATAGATTTATCTCAAATATTAGGGAGGTCATGTTCTTTCTTTCTTTCTTTCTTGAATATAGTCGATTTTTATCTCTGAATTGCCCTTCTCGAGCACAGGCTTTGATACCAATTGTAACAGTCAATCTCGAAGGGTTTATTGCTCAATAGAACTCACACTAACAATCGCATACACATAGCAAAGAAGAAAATCAAAGAATGCAAAACACAAAAAAGAAAGCAGCAATGTAAATCCAGGACCAAGAATTATACTGGTTCGGTTAGATCAACTTACATCCAGTCTCGAAAAGGAACTTTTATTTATCAGAAGAATTACAGAGAATTATAAGAGGAATAGATTTTTTTTCTTAAGCCAGATACAAGCACTCCGTCTTATATATATATATATATATATGAAATAATTGTCAACTGATTTTATCTTCAATTTAGCCGTTATATGGATTGCATGCTATTTGATTGCTAGCATGTGTTCGAAACATTTTGCCCTAATGTTTATATCATTTCTGTCTATTGTCAACATCAACTTATGTAACTGAGTGGATCCCTCAAAGTATATTAATCATCGCGTTTATTTTATAGCTAAGGTAAGGAATCTTAGTGTGAGCAACGGGTTTTGAGCTCCACGATAATTCTTATTATATTTACTATTTATACGTTTATAAATATGTATTAATATATTAAATTATAATTATATGTAAATTTAAAAATATAAATTCTCTTATTGTATTAAATTAATTTTATGCAAATAAAAGTTATTGTTTTTGTAACCATAGAAAATGAAAAATAATTTTTTTTTTCATAATATAGCATCCAGTGAAAATATTATTTTTAATTGTGTTACTAATACTATTTTTCTTTTCAAATATAAAAATACGTATTTTTCTTTATTTCAAATCTTCTTGTGTCTCCCTATATACTTTTGCATTTTTTTTAATCTTTTCTCAATTTTTTTTAATAGAATTAGTTTCATAGATTTGTGTTCTGCTTTGAGTATCAATCTAGTTGGAATGTAAAATTGTACACAAATTTTGAATCTTTTATTGATAAATTTCATCACAATAAAAACTTACATTATTTTAGATACTAAGATATTAAATTTATTAAAAAAAACTATAATGTTTAATTGTAGTATTATTTAGAGTAAATGTTATAAAAAAAAAATATTCTCAATGCTTCGATGAAAATACTGGAACCCATTCTCCATTAAAAACGAGGATGAGATTGAAAATTATCTCATCTACTTAACGAGACAGAAACAAAAATCTTCATTTAAAATAAAAATAGAAATAAAATTATCAATTTTCACTCCGTCTCGCCATGTCAATCGAAATTTGAGTGTAATTAGCACTGTTGTAGACCTGATCCAGCGCGGCTCGATCGGTTGAACAGGTAAAATCGTATGCATCTAGAAAACCATGTCAGAAAGCCGGATTTAGGGCCACTAGCACAATCCAACAAAGGGGTCCAAACCCTGAATTTCTGACTCGCTAAATCATTTGCATAATACGAAATACTAAAATACTAGCCAAATGTTTTCCAATAAACATCATTTCGCCCATCCGTAATATGAGCCAAAATTTATTTTTGGACTATCGTGAGACCATCTCTCGGTCTAAAATGTTTAATCCGATAATTGCTTCGAATTGAATGTCCTTCCTATATCTTGACTCCGAGCTATCTCTCTTTCTATTCTCTTCGCATGTCCAATTTCAAGCATATTAACATGTTTAAATTTGCTTTAATTATGAGTGTGTGTTCATTTTCATATAAGATGCATGTTTAGATGGATTTGCACCCCTCCCCCAATAAATGTATCCCATAGGATTTGTTTATCATTCGATGTGGTTGTAAATATATACTTTGCTTTATTTGCTTTATTTTTCCAGAATTTATATTCTGCTCATATGTGCCCGTTCACTTAAATTTCAAAATAAAATCAATCTAGATTTTAGTTTTGTGCAAATAAAAACAAATTACTTTAAAAGTGATGTCAATTTCTTGAAGAGTCTTTCGAAAAGAGGATAAGTAAATATCTTATCTAAACTCGATTTCTGGATCACGATTTTGGATTTGAGCTCAGGGTCCGACTATACTGTGAATTAACTCCCGATAGAGCTCAAAATCGGGTGGCAACTCCATTGTTTACTAGAAATTCAAGTCTAAATTTCTTTTGAAGTTTATTTTCCTTTAACTTTGACTTTCAAAATTATTTCTCTTTCCAAATTCGATTTCTTTTAAATTTCTTCTCAAAACTCAATTTCCCTTTCAAAATTCAGTTTCTTTTAAAACTTGTTTTACTTTCACATTTTTAAAATTTCCTTTTCATAAAAATTAGATTTTCCTTCTAAACAAAAGTCTAAAGGCCCGCGTTCACACGCTCATTTAATCGCCTAAAGAATTGCTTGTTTTTCTCAAACTTTTTTTTCTTTATTCTTCCACATCATCGTTGCTTTGTTTATTTATTTATTTACTTGTTCATTTTCTTAGTGTAAATTGAACTCATACTCTTCAAGAACCCTCTTCAAAAACATATTTTTTTGGGTAAAAAGTCATTGAGCTCACACTAGTTCTTGAGAGGGGAGGAGAAAATTATACAAATCCTGGATAATTAAAACCCTAATATAGATATTCTATTTATACCCCGACCTAAACTAGAAATAAAAAACATAAAAATAAGTAATTTTTTACCAAATCCCGTAAAGATACACAAGTTCCTAAGAAACACATGAACTCGTGTATATCTACTGAAGTCATGTGCCATATGTTTGAGTCTTCTGCCCAGTTTGTTATCCAAATACATGAGTTGCCTAGATACATACGAACTCATGTGTTTCAGGCCAACTCGTGTGCATCTCCATTCCAGCTTCTATCCATCAATTCTGTATGTGCACGAGTAAGACCATTATACATGAATTCATTTATAACAGTCTAACACGTGTAAAACTCCTTTGTCCTGGCTTACTTCTCACTTTCATGCCTTTTCGCAGGATTCAGGAATTCCGACCTAGGCCCTATTCACAAGCACAACAAACATACCCGTGAACATATTAAAGAAATAAAAACACATAAACATCACATAAAACAAGCATAAAAATAAACGAAGCACTGAAAACTAATACAAAATGTAAAAAAACCAAAACATTGGAAAACATACAAAATGCAACAATCAGGTATGAAAATGCAGCAGAAATCTCACAAAATATAATAGAACAGAGTGAAAATATGATGTCAAATTTGACCTCATCAATGTATGACACCTCGACACCATTCATCAACTGACTTGTGGAACAAAGGCTGTCTTCCTTCAGTACACGCTCTAGCACGTGTGGCGCGTGACTGCGCGTAGGCAGTATGTACATGTGTTGGCATGTTTATTGTCTTCTGGCCGTCATTTTTCCACCATTTTCTCATCAGAATATTTTTTATGAATTTTTGGAATTTTTGGTATATTTTTAAGAATTTTTGTAATTTGATTAATGTTTATTTTATTAATTTATAACGAAATAGTTAGTATTTATTGTGTATAAGTACCGAAAAATTATTTTGAAATTTTTAGAAAATACTAGTACGATTTATTGTGTATAAATATCTTGGTTGTGCATTGAGAATAATATCAGTATTGTATTATCTATTTAATACTGATTATTCTTAATTTATGACTCGTTTTTGATAAATTTCTATATTTATTATAGAGATAGCTTTCATTATAAATTGGACAACCGAGGTTTATTCTATTGAAAACCTCATTATACGATCGAAATCAATGTTGAAACTCTTTTCTAAAAGATATCCACTCCTCGAGGAGTTTGATACCGTAGAAATTATGGATTGGTTTAACAAGTTAAGCCAAGAAACTTAGAAGCTTGTTTGGAAAGGTGTTTTCTATGGAGGCACAAATCAAGAGATGATGTTGAATTGCATGAAGAGAACTTTTTGTGAAGATCATTTTGAGAAGTATTGGTATGGAGGAAAAATGGAATATAACCCAGTGTTGGATTCATGTGTGTTTCCAATTCCTGAAAGTAGTACTTAAATCAATGCAAAGTTTTTGTATTGAATATATTTTTCCGATGAGATATGATAGCTTGGTACCCCAGGACTATGTTAGTTAGGAGTAACAGGGAGATTCGATGACCTTGCCTCAACGTGGTTATACCAGTGCCAAAGAGATGTCACAGGAGCTTTTGGATGTATTTCATAGGTTCACAAAATTTTTCCCAGTCAATCATAAGTTTATTGATGTGGTGGATTTGGTTTCTGAGTCAGATGATGATATGGATTATGGTAATATGAAAGATCTATATGATGCTGATGATGAGTACTCAGTGACTTCAGAGTATTACCAGTAGGAGGAGTCTAGGACTAAATCAGTTGTTGATTTATGTGATAGTCCTGATTTTATCTATTAGATAATTTTGTGTCATTTCTTTATTAATATTTTTATTTGTTATTGCTTAAGAACATTTTTATTTGGTGGTTTTTGAATTTTATGGATTTGATATTGAATGAATTTATAGTGGTTGCTTATTAGTTAAACATTGTTCATCTTATGTTTATATGTTAAACCTATATGTGCGCTTTATTTACAGTATTAGTATTTTATCTTGTTTTCTTTTAGAAAGCTATAACTATTTGTTTATATGCATGTGAAAACAAATGGAGACTAAAGACTTAGTTTAAAGCATTTATATTTATTATTGCATGTTTATATGTTAAATATGGTACTTTATAGTGACATGTTCATGGGTTAAACATAATGCATTCTAGTTGCATGTTTGTGTGTTAAATATAATGCTCTCTAGTTGCATGTTTATATGTTAAACATAGTGGTTTGTAGTCACAATGTATTTGTTAAACAGAAAGTATTATAGTTATTAGTTAATTAGACTAAAAAACATTTTTATTTATTATTGGAATTTTAGGATTAAGGTAGTATTTATATTAGCCCAACTGAATGGTGGTTCTATTTATTGCGCATAATTTCCGATTTCACATGAACCAAACTCTCTTCTTAGTCTTAGAGAGTCTAATAATAAATATGATGTATCACTTGCTTATTTGAATTATTAATCTTTATAATTCTTTATAAGGAGGAAGATGGTGAGGAAATAGAAGGGATCCAGGCAGAAGAGGTAGCTGAGCTAGAAGGATTAGAACATCAAATCACCCTCTATCCATGCCCTAGATGGAGGTCTCTCTTCAGAAACCTTCAAGTTGGCAAGGGTTCCATGTATGAAACACAGCTGAAGAACCGTGGGATGCACTAAAGGTGTGTTTTGGAGGTGTCTCCATGACAAGACTCCACTCTTTGACTATCAAATATGATATGTACAAGAAGAGAGCTGACCACACCATGAAAATCCATTTAAGAGAAATGTCTAACATGATGCAAGAGCTTCATGATGCTGGTCATGTGTTGATAGAGGAGCAGAAAGTCCAAGCTGTAATTCACTATTTACCAAGTTGGTGGGAGCATATAAAGTTGCATCTAACTCACACAAAGGATGTTAGGACATTTAATGATGTTGTTCATCATCTTGAGCTAGAGGAGGATCATTTTAGCCTCTGCAAAAGTGAGATAAGAAGCTTTTGTAGCTAGCTCAAGTTTTGAGTCTGAAATTCAAATAGAATAATAAGAGATTCTCTGTGGAAGAGGCAAGAAGGTAGGTAGTATGCCTTTCTTCAAAATGGGGGCAAAAGAATTTAAACTTTTCTTTAGTAAAAATGTCATAATTGCATACAAAAAAGGCTTTTTGCAAAAGATTGCAAAGTTATTAAGATATATGTTATCAGATTATATAATAGTTATACATATGTTTCAAGTTCTATTTTAGTAAGTGAACTTGATACCTGTATCTGCCCTCATGAATTTAGAATTCGTGTCATATTTTGAAATGATTTTTTTGCTTTTCTAATCTCTTTAAGGATAATATCTACTTTGATGTATATTCCTGATAAATAGTTTTATTGTATTAGATTTTGGATCCACATTATTTTTGTAATGATAGTTTTTCGTTCAAAGTTAGCTCTTGTATAGATAATGTTAACTTTTCAATATTGTGATATACGAGATTTTGTCACATAGGCCTATATTGTTTAATACGATTGGCTAGTGATGATATGTGGTAGTGTTAGTTTTTCATTTTCCACGTCAGAATCATCACGTCAATAGTCCATGGAACTGTTTGAAAGGAAAAATAACAAAAAAACCATTTGGTAAAGCCATGTGGGTTGACTAACCATTGAGATTGATTCATTTTGATATCTGTGACTCAATAAATGTTTAGGATAAGACATGGTGCGTATTTCATCACATTTATAAACAACTACTCGGGTAGAGACCTTAACTTGAATGGTCTTGATTTGAGTGGGAGCCCTGTTAAAAATTCATTCTTGAATATGGATATTAATCCTAGTGGGAGTTGTCCTATTATGGATATTAATCTCAGTGGAAGTGATCCTAATCTTGATAACAATGGTTTATCAAGAGGCAAAACCTCCTAAACGGTCTAAGAGAAGAAAACATTTTACTTTTACCGTCATTTGATTGATAGCAAAGTTCTCTTAGTCGTTGCTCAAATCGAAGACATTCCTACTAACATGAAAAGTTATTAGTTTCTCTAGAAAAGGAAGTAATGAATAATATCAATGGGAAGTGAAATAGAGTCTATAAAGTTCAACAACATTTGGAAACTTGTTGATCTTTCCAAAGGTCGTGAAGCTATAGGGGATAAGTGGATATACATTGTTAAACAATCAGCAGGTGGTAAGTCTATCTAGGAAAAAAGCCAACTGATTGTGAAGGGTTCAAATAACAAGAAGGAATGGACTATCAAGAGGATTTTTCACCTGTTATCTATTTCACATTGATGAGAATAGTACTAGTTTTTGTAGCATGTATGAGACTTGAATCACGCCAAGAGGAAGTAAAGATTGTGTTTTTGAATAGTGAATTGAATGAAGGAATCTATATTATTCAACCTAAGGGTTTCATTGTTGAGGATAAAAAATAAAAGGTTTGTAAATTGATCACTTACGACCTTAGATAGTCTTCGAGGCAATGATATTTTTTGTTTTTATAAAGCGATTTTATCAATGCAATTCAAGTTGATTAATGAAGACTCATCTGTCTATATTAAATGTGAAAATAGAAGAAATTTTATCATTTTAACATTATACATTAATGATATTCTCTTAGTTAGAAATGACGTTTTCTTACTCAGAGAAGTAAATGTTAGTAATAGTTCCTTATGTATATTCTTTGGATTTAACATTTCATTCATAATCTGAACCACAACGAAAGGAATTCGACAACCAGGTTTTTCTATATTTCCTTCTCTTTATGGTTTGAATGATGAATATGAATCCATCAAGGTTGCGGTTGTATCAAATTTTATTTTTTCGCTGTGTGTATAAGCGATCCCAAAAACCCTATAGTGGTATCAGAGCTGCTTGTTCAATCATTCAAATCATATTTGCCATAATTTGTATGTAATATATATGATATGTTATTCTGGAATTGTATGTAATTGGAATAAAAAATTGATGTTAATGTGCGAATGGGATTGAATAGATGACTTTTCTATATTGGAATTTGACTAATCAATTTCCACCTTGAAATATGAAGTCGTGTTACAGAACACGAGGTCGGATTTTATGGAACACAACATGTTTGAGAAATATGAGATCGTGTTTGAGCAAAGAAATCGATCGTCGATTTTTGCTATGTGACACGAGGACATGTTACAGTAACATAACGTCGTGTTAAAGGTAACACGGCGTGTCACAATGACACGAGGTCATATTTATTCAGAAAATTCAAAAGTCAAAATTTGCATAGGAACACGAGGTCATGTTGCAGAACACAACATTGTGCTACGTGCAACATGACGTGTTTTTGAAACATGAGGTCGTGTTGTGTTCTGTTCAATGTATATGAAATTTTCTGAAAGTGAATTGTTCATTTTCTGTGCTGGCTCTGAGGAGTGCCTTAAAATTAATTTTGAAATTAATAAAGCCGATAATTATATGTGATAATTTGTTATAACATGTTTGAATGTCTTGCATGGTCCATAGCATTGGCCCTTCTTTTACCTATGTTAGTTTAAGGGTTGTAATTATTAAATACGACCTATGTGTCATTTTATTTTGTTGTAATTTTATTTTACAAAGAAATATGTAACAAGGAGGCACTTACCGCGGTAGAGAGGAACATGAAGATGGTTCTAGCGATTTCATGAAGATGTAAATACCTAGGATTGACCATTTGATCTTTGTATTGGCTTGCAAAGATCAAGTTAGCTTAAGGGCCATATTGTGTCAAGTTTACTTTTATGTTTTATTTATATGCCATGTGCATGTTATAACATGCTTTTGTAAGGCTTAAAATTAAGATATTAAAATCAATATCAAACCCTTATTTGAAATTTTAAATCTATGCCACCCAATTTTAAGCACTTGTCAAGGCTTTAATCACCATAATATATGATTTGCCAAAGCAAATTGCATGTGATATTTTAGCAAGGCAAGTTGAGTAATAGTGCTACTCATTCATTTAAAAATGATTAGGTTTAATTGGGCTATCAAAACAGTTTTGGGCCTAAGGCATGTGGATGGGATCTAAACATGTTTAGACATATGATGTCTTAAGACCCATAATGATCTAAGAGTTGCATGTGATGTAATTGGTAAAAGTTGCCTACCTAAATAACCTGATTTTGAACATCATGCCAAAGTTGACTTAAAAATAAGTGAAATATGGATCTTAGCCTACTAAATTTAATTGATTGAAAGGGTTGTTAAATTTAGTGGGAGTTATTAATCAATTATTTATTTGTGTTTAAATTGTAGATGGATAACACCAATAACAATTCATTTTCTCTACGATCTATCCTTGAGAAGGATAAGTTGAATGGAACAAACTTCCTTGACTATTTTCGAAATTTGAGAATTGTTCTCAAATAAAAGAGGAAGTTGTATGTTCTATATGAACCCCTACCTACTGAACCACTATCACCAACCGCTACAAGAGAACAAAATTAAGGATGCTTTTGCAAAACATCAAAGTGATGTTGTAGATGTTGCATGTCTAATGCTTGCCATAATGACTCCAAATCTTTAGAAGAATTTGGAACTACTCGAGGTATATGAAATGTGTTAGCAACTTAAGAAAATGTTCCAAAAGCAAGAAAGGGGATGAAGCGCCAGTTATAGGTGCCGTGTTGGGCCAAGAAAGATATGAAACTACTCAGGCATTACATCCCCGTAAGATGGCTGAGGGCGCATCTATAAGTGCACGTGTTTTGAAAATGAATGGGCACATTGATCACCTTGAAAGGCTTGGTTATCCCGTTAGTTAAGATTTGGCTATAGATTTGATCTTGAATTCTTTACCTGCTAGTTATGGATAGTTCATCATGAACTATAACATGAACCAAATGGAGAAAAGTATAACTGAGCTGCATAGGATGCTTAAAAATGTTGAATTGTCTATTCTGACAAAGCCTAGCACCAGCCATGTTTTGATGTTCAAAAGGGAAAGGGTCATAAGAAGAAATGTAAGGCACGGAAGAAGTGGGTGTCTAAAGCCAAATTAGTTGGCAAAGGAAAAGCTCCAAAGGAAGGGACTTGCCATTTCTGTAGTGAATTAGGTAATTGGAGGAGAAATTGCAAGCTCTACTTGGAAGATTTGAAAAATAAGAAGAGCAGTGAGATTGCTGCTTCAGGTATCTATGTTATAGAAATTAACTATTCTGCCTCTATTACTACTTCTTGGTTATTAGATACTGGTTGTGGATCTCACATTTGTACAAATGTGCAGAAACTCAAAAGGAGTAGAAAACTTTTGAAGGGGGAGGTGGACTTGCGAGTGAGCAATGGAGCTAGGGTCACCGCTCTTGCTATTGGAAGTTATGAACTTATTTTGCCTACTGGGCTTATTCTAATTTTGAATAATTGTTAGTATGTTCCTGCATTAAGTAGAAATATTATTTCTGTTTCTTGTTTGGACAAGGATGGTTTTTTTTTATTATTAAGAATTATAATCGCTCCATTTATTATAAGGACATATTTTATGCAAATGCAGATTTACATAATGGTCTTTATATTTTGAATCTATACAAGAATATAAATGAGCCCATCTATAATATAACTACTAAGAAAAGTAGACCAAATGATACCAATGCATCCTACCTATGGCACTGTCGCCTTGGACATATAAATGAGAATCACATTTCTAAACTCCATAAAGATGGATTTTTGGATTCAAATAATTTTGAATCATTTGAAACATGCGAATCTTGTCTATTGATCAAGATGATAAAGGATCCTTTTACTGGTCACAGTAAAAGGGCAACCAAATTATTGGGCTTAATACATACGAATGTATGTGGACCAATGAGTTCAACTGCTAGAGGAGGTTATCAGTACTTTATTACTTTTACTGATGATTTTAGTAGACATGGTTATATCCACTTAATGAAGCATAAGTCTAAATCATTTAAAATGTTCAAAGCTTTCCAAAATGAAGTGCAAAATCAACTTAGCAAGATAATTAAAGCACTATGATCAGATCGGGGTGGTGAATATTTGAGTCAAGAGTTTGTGAGCATCTTAGAAATTGTGGGATAATCTCACCACAATGGGATGGTGTAACCAAGAGGAGGAATTGAACTTTATTAGATATGGTTCGATCTATGATGAGTCAAACAAATCTCCCATTTTCCTTTTGGGGCCATGCCCTTGAAACAGTTGTGTTCACACTAAACAGAGTGTTATCCAAACCTGTTGAAAAGACACCATATGAGATATGGACTGGTAAAAGACCCAATTTGCCTTTTCTTAAGATTTGGGGTTGTAAGGTGCATGTCAAAAGACAAACATTCGACAAGTTAGGGCCCAAATCTGATAAATGACGTTTTACGGGATATCCTAAAGAAACTAAAGGATACTACTTTTATAATCCTACCGAGAACAAAGTGTTTGTAGCTAGAAATAGAGTATTTATAGAAAAGGAATTTATCTCTAAGAACTCTAGTGGGAGTAAAGTAAATCTTGAAGAAGTTCAAGAACCACAAATAGACATTACACCTCCGGTTGATACTCAGTATCAGCAAAATGTTGTTGAGACACCTATTGTTACACAATCCATATACCAATCTGATAGGATGCATCATGAGACACAGAGATATGGATTTATTATGACTGACAATAATGACGTATTGTTAGTGGATCAAGATGAACCTGCAACCTATCAAGAGGCTACGATGGACCGAGACTCTAATAAATGGCTAGAAGCCATAAAATCAGAGATGCAATCTATGTATGATAACCAAGTTTGGAACTTGATTGATTCACCTGAAGGAACAAAAACCATTGGGTGTAAATGGGTTTTCAAGAAGAAAACTGACATGGATGGCAATGTTCATACTTATAAAGCAAGGCTAGTTGCAAATGGTTTCAAACAAACTCATGGTATATACTTTGATGCGACTTTTTCACCTGTAGCCATGCTAAAGTCCATAAGAATTCTCCTTTCCATTTCTGCATTTCATGATTATGAAATTTGGCAAATGGATATCAAAACAGCTTTTCTTAATGGAAATCTGCTCGAGGATGTGTACATGACACAACTTGAAGGTTTTATGAAACCTGAGAATTCTGGGAAGGTGTGCAAGCTTCAGAAATCTATTTATGGATTAAAGCAAGTTTCTTGGAGTTGGAATCTTCATTTTGATGAAGCAGTCAAACAGTTTGGATTTGTAAAAAATGAAGATAAAAATTGTGTGTACAAAAGGTTTCGTGAAAGCGCAATTATTTTTCTGGTCTTATATGTTGATGACATATTACTCATAAGAAGCTGTGCAAGCTTCAGAAATCCATTTATGGATTAAAGCAAGCTTCTTGGAGTTGGAATCTTCATTTTGATGAAGCAGTCAAACAGTTTGAATTTGAAAAAAATGAAGATAAACCTTGTGTGATGACATATTACTCATAAGAAATGACATCCCTCTCTTATAAAGTCTTGGTTAGGGAAATGTTTTTCTATGAAAGACTTAGGTGAAGCAGTCTATATCCTTAGAATTAAAATCTATAGAGATAGATCTAAAAGGATTATAGGTTTAAGTCAAAGTACATACATAGACAAAGTACTGAATAGGTTCAGTATGTAAGAATCTAAAAGGGGATTTTTGCTTATGTATCATGGTATAACTCTTAGCAAGACTCAGTGTCCAAGCACAAAAGATCAGCGAGAGCGTATGAATAAGATTCCTTACACCTCGGCCATAGGATCTATCATGTATGCCATGATATGTACTAAACCTGATGTATCTTATGCTTTAGGTGCTACAAGCAGATACCAGTCAGATCCATGTGAGAGTCACTGGGTAGCAGTTAAAAATATGCTTAAGTACTTGAGAAGAACTAAAGATATGTTTTTAGTGTATGGAGGTTTGGAAGAAGATCTTGTTGTAAGCGGTTACACAGATGCAAGCTTCCAAATTGACAAAGATGACTATAGATCAAAGTCAGGATTTGTATTTTGTTTAAATGGTGGTGCTGTAAGCTGGGAAAGTTCAAAGCAAAGCACTGTTGCAGATTCTACAACTGAAGCTGAGTACATAGCAGCATCAGATGCAGCTAAGGAGGCAGTTTGGATCAAGAAATTTATTTCTGATCTTGGAGTAGTCCCTAGCATTATCAACCCTGTTGATATCTATTGTGACAATAATGGTGCTATTGTAGAAGCTAAGGAACCTAGATCACACCAGCGATCCAAACACATTCTTAGACGTTGTCATCTCATTCGACAAATCATTGAGAAGGGTGATGTCAAGATTTCTATAGTTTCTATTGATGACAATGTTGCTGATCCACTTACTAAAGTTCTACCACAAGCTAAGCATGATCGTCATACTAGGTCATTGGGTATTAGATACATTGATATGGCCTAGGGCAAGTAGGAGATTGTTAGTAATAGTGACCTAGGTATATTTTTTGGATGTAATATTTCATATTAATTGATCATTTTTACTATATAGTTTTGCATGTTTATTATATATAATATTATCCTTGAATGATAATCGTTATTATTCTAAATATCCATAATCAGTTATTATCATGGAGATGACAATAAATTAATATTAATATGAAGTTTGATATATATTCATTGGATGAATATGTATACGAGATACATATCAAGTTCATATGCATTTGTTGAGAACAAATATTGGATTGACCCACTTAGAAATTACTTCATGGATTCAAGTCATAAATATATCTCTAATATTTGTATCATAAGATCCTCTGACCTGAGATCACCATTGTTCTCAGCATGACAAATATTGTGTTTTGATACAATCAAATGCATTTTTAACTAGATGATTATAAAGATTGTGGTTGGACATGATAGGAATCATGTAGTGAGATATGAGTGATCAAGATTGAAGTTGTCCCTCTTACTCAAAAGAGATATCAATGGATCCCTCGATAATTATAACTGAGAAATGCATGGCTATGCTCAAATAAATTGATAAAGATCAGTGTTATTTGTTCTGTCAATCTAATTGTGAATCGAGTTATCAAATGATTGAATAACATAAGATTGACCTGTTCCATGTCTTATATTCAATCATGATATCGTGTGGCAAAAGGATTATGACACATAATATAAAGTTGCTAGGATTATTAGCTTTTCAATTTAAATTGGATAGTCATAATGTCTTGCTAGAGACCAATTATGATTTGTGGGCCAAAATTATTTTTGGGCCTACTGCCAATTTAATTGAATCTATAGGGCCGCACAACAGAATGGATAAAAATTGTAATTGTCTTTTTCTATCTGAATTAATTAATTAACTCATTAATTTGATTTAAATTATTTTCAAAATTATATTGCTTATGTGATAAGAATTTATCCAAATAAGATAATAGTTATCTTTTATGGGGATAAGTATTCGATTAAATAAGTTAATAATTATCTTTATAAGATAAGAATAATTGATTTTGAAATTAATGTTAATCCTAATATGATTAGGATAAGTATAACCCTAATATTTTTTACATTAATATGATAATAAGAGTTATATCGTATTAACGTTTTTGAATATATATATATATATATATATCTATATATATATATATATATATATATATATATATATATATATATTTGTTTTAGAAGAGACAAAAAACAGCGCGTGGGACACAATCGATTAATCACAACAGACGAGTGCCGCGACACGGGGC
>CAOJCS010267791.1:0-12591 GCA_948332485.1 Euphorbia guentheri
TGGAATTTAATTTTCCTTTGATTGAGGCTTTACAAGAAATGTCCTATAACACCCCAAACTAAACTTGTTATATCTTAACTTTAAGTATTGATGTTTTGTGACTCTAAATGTTGATTTTATGAGATTTTCACTATATTTTAAATCCTTGGAGTGTGTTAAGGTAATGTGTGAGGGTTTGGGGTTAAGAAATAAGAAAATTCAAAATGTTTTAGGGAAAAACTCAAAACTAAACTTGTGATATTTCATCTACACATTGAATTATGTTCAGAATGTGTTTGGTTTGGGATAAATTAACACGCGATTTTCAGCTTACACACCCTAATTATTGAAAACGTGTTAAGTGTAAAAGAGTGAACATGTATTTTGAAATAACACATGAAACGAGTTGAGCTTATTTGCATGGACAGAATTGTATTGGTTGGACACTTAAATTGTGATTTACACTTTTAATGTGTGCAAATCACATGTATAACACATGCTTCCCTTATAAATTAATATGTTAGCTGATTTTTAATGGCATTTTTGTAATAATAAGAGTCAAACTAAAGGCTAATAATAATTATAAGGTTAGATATTTAATTTAAGGATAAGATCACCATATAAAAGGGGTGGGGAACACTTAAATTTGCATGATTTACCAGGTTCCTCTTCACTTTTCATCTCTTTACAAGGTTAGTCTTCTTCTTCCATTTTCATGAAGCATTTTATCTTCTCTTTAGTTCCTTTGCAATCTGAATCAATTCTTATGTGAATTTCATCCATTAGGAGTGAAGGAGTAAGAAATATTGAGTGACTGAAGGATAGGGTCGAGTTTGGAGTACAAAGACGGCTGAAAGTAGAATTGAAGTTCTTTGAGTGTTTAAGTGCTTCTAATCAGTAAGTGGTTATCTAACTCTTATTGTTTTTATTTTTAAAGAGATATTATATGTATTTTACAAATTTTCATATTTGATTATTGGGGTTGTTCATGGTTTCCTCAAGTTATTATGTTAAAGTAAAGTTATATAGATTTAAGCAGCTGATTCTTATTATTTTGTTATATGAATTGTCATATTTGGGTTGGAAGACTTCAATTTTGATGATTAGAGTTGTTAATAATTTTTTGTATTATATTCTTTTAAAACCAAGTTTTACATATACAAAGTTAGTTTTGATGTATCTCAATTTGTTTTGGTAGGTTGAGAATTTAGTAAACAATTGTTATTTTGTTTCAAGTATATCGATTTTTGAGTTAGTAAATATGTGGTTTTACTTATGTTTAATTTGATAAAAGATAGAATACTTTGAATTACAGTAGTTATATAACGAAAACGAAATGTAGAATTTCAAGTTGATTGACAACCGTGTGTATTGGAATGTTGATGTTACAATTGTTTTGAATTGATACTATATAAGATGATTTAGATACATTCTGGTTTGGTTGTGTTTTCTTTGTGAATACATATACCTTATTACCATCTAGAGAAGTTATATTGGAGGGGATTGGAAATCCTATCTGTTGAGAGATAGGTATGTGTATACATGGCAAAGACCTATTTTTGTATGGCAACGTAGTGTCGGGTAAGACCATGCATTGATAGGTGGTTCATTATGGATATCCTATTGTAATTGATTTGTGATTTGATGAATAAGTTATATGGGACATCCTCTAGAGGGATGTGTTATTCAGTGGAAAATGTTCCAATTGATTTTTACATGATATGAATCGAGTTTTGATTACAATGTGATTAACTATATCATTAGAAATCTGAATTTTAATTCAATTGTGATTCTCTAACTTTTAATACGATTTCCATTAAGTATATGATTATCATAAGTATTTTATTTTTCTATGAGAGATAACCACTTACTGGGATTTCAATCTCACATTTTTAATGTTTTAAACCTTTTAGGTGCGAAGGGTAAAGATAAAAGACCCAAAGAGTAGATTCAAGAATCAATGGTCGATGCCTACACAAGCTTTGAACTAAGTTGTCCGTCTATAATTGGTATTGCATAATATTAAGTTGTGATGATGCATCTTTTTATTGTATGTGCTATACATATGTTTTGTATTTGTTTTGAACCGTGTAGTATTCTGTACAATCATCATGAAATTGTTTCCATGGTAAAAGTAGAGAATAATAGTTCTTATTATGTAATAGAAGGATGTAACTACAGGTTTCAAGTGTTTATGTGTGATATATGCTATGTTATTATGTAATAATGTATTCTGAATTGTTAAAGGAGAGAAATTCTCCATATACAGGTGATTTCTCTCTGTCCATCTCCACCTAGTATACATTATATATGTGAGAGTGTGACACTAAATGTTTTCCGTGGTGATATCAGAGTTAAAAGATTATTTAAGCAAAATTTAAACTTTGCAATTTTTATGTCCAAAGATCCTATCATCTAACCTATTTTAGTCCCTTTTTTATCCATTTTCTAATCCAAGTCCATCCATAAACTCTCCATAACAGCAAAGGTAGTCCATAAGGTTATAAAAGGTCATTTTTGTAAACTTTAACCGTTTTCCCAAAGTAGTTTACATCTTCCAAACCAAAAGTCCATTTTTTGTTTATTTGCTTCCAAACGTAACCAAAATGTGAAAACTAACCTAAGAACATGAGAAAAGGGGAACATTTACATAAAACAAATGCAGAAAATAAGTCTTGAGGCTCAAATTTTTACCTTTCCACCGAGTATCTATATGCTGATGTTTAAGATAGCCCGAGTTTGCTCCGATCTTTTCCAAACCTAAACACACGAATCAAATATTTTCTTGAGTTATCAGTAACCAAAACCTCTAAGCGAGAGGATTTATGAATTAAATCTCTCACTTTGAAATTTGTTTGAGATTTTTGTGTTTTTAATGAGTTGGTTTTGAAATTTTTTCTTTTTTATATTTTTTTACAAATTAATGAGAAGATTAAGGTGAGGGAATGATACTGATGGTAAAGGTGGATGCTTGAAGATGAAGGTGATGAAGATGAAGATCAAATGCAAGAAACTGAGTTAAAGATGATGAGTGAGTTGAAGGATGAATTGAGAGAGAAGAACATAATTTTTCTGATTTTTCTTGGGTCCAAAAACATGTGTCCCTTTTGAAATTTAGATTTCATTTGTTTTTATGGACCAAACAGGTTGGTCTCACCCAAAATAGCCTTCTTTTCAACTTACTTTCTCTTTTCCTCTTTTCCCTTTTCATGCAACATGGGTCAAAGGCCTATCTCTTCTTATATTTTATTTTTACTTTCTTTTTTAATTTGTTTTATTTGTTTTTATTCCTTATTTATGGTCCAAATTCAGATTTTGAATTTTTTTTTATTTTAGTTACCAAAGGAAGATGCTTATCTCATTTACACATTTAGACTATAGGTGTGTAGGCCTAAGGGGTTTAGGCCCAATTGGACCTTAGGTCTGCATGCCTATGGTGAATTTTAGGCCAATAAAAACACTCGAGAAACACTTGCTTCGGATCTTGTGGTATGGATATCAGAGTCCTATACTGTTCTTTCAATCAACGTAAGTAAATATCGGAATGAGAAATGTATCGGAGAATACCAGTTTCATCATTACCATGGGATAAAATGTCGTATTCACAGTTGCCCCTTGTGTGACTGGGTTCATTAGATGAATACAGAAATACAATAGTGAGAGTGGGGAATACATACCTTCGTCATCATGGCACCAAAGCTTAACCTATTGGAGAAGAGTCATTGTTGTGTTGTACTCCTGGACCTACACTAAGTATGCTATGATGAAGGTGTGGAGTGCTTTCATCATTTAATCGACTATTTTTTAAACAAAAATATTTAGCCCTTCAGTTAATGATGAAAGAGAAAGGTGAAATGCATGAAATTATGTGCCGAATTTGACTCGAGATTTGATACCCATGGCGAATTGTGATGTCCAAGATTATGCATATTCCTGGACGAACTGAACTACAAATGCATATTGTTTTTTCAACTCATGAAAATGAAGGAGTCGTATCCCACTAAAGGTCCAAATTTTTGCTAAATTTTGACGAGGTTTGACTCTTATAGGGAGGGAATGGTACCTGGGACGAATGGATTTCCCTTGGTAAAGTGAGAAATACCAAGTGCATAATGTCCTTGATATACTCAGTGACAAAATAAAAGAGACCTGACTACCTTGATTCACAAAATATAGTTATTTTGAGAATCAAGAGATAGAGGCAGGTTGCTTGGCCAACTCATGCGTCCGAAGTGGATAAGATTGATTGCCTAATCCTAAGGGAATTGTAATTATTAATAAACAATCATCAAGCAAACTTCAATGCCTAGAGACTCTATAAAGATGTGCCCAACCGCAATGGGGAAAGAAAGTTGGGAAATTTGAGATTTGCTTTAGCTAACTCATGGACTAAAAATAGAACGGGAAGATTGCCTAACTTCTAAGTAATTATGAAAATAAACCACCAGATTTATTAGATAGGGTCTAATCTCTGGGGATTTAATGGAGGTATGCCCGACTGCAGTGGGTCCATAACAGGAAATTTGGGTGATTGAGATTACTTTAGCCGACTCATGGGCTAAAAAAGGGAAAGAAGGTTTGCCTACCTTCTAATGAACTATAACAATAAACAATTAGATTTATCAGACAAGATCAGGTCTCTGAGGACTTAACAGAGGTATGCTTGACCACAATGGGTTCATAGTGGGAAAGTTTGGGTAAACTTGATTGCTTTAGCCGACTAATGGGCTAAAAGTGGAAAGGGTGGATTGCCTAAGTTCTAAGGAGTTATAAAAATAAAAAAACTAGATTTATCAAATAAGGTATGGTCTCAGGGGACTTAATGGAGGTACGCTCAACCACAATGGGTTCATAGTGGGAAAATTTGGGTAAACTTGATTGCTTTAGTCGACTAATGGGCTAAAAGTGGAAAGGTTGGATTACCTAACTTCTAAGGAATTATGACAATAAATAACCAGATTTATTAGATAAGGTCTGATCTTTGGAAAATTAATGGACATACAATCGACCACAATGAGTTGTAGCAGGAAGATTTTGGTAGTTTAGGTGATGAGGAAGAAGGATGTTTTTATCACTTGATCAATGACTTTGGAAGCAAAATTTTTGCCTCTTCAATCAATGATGAAAATGAGATGCAAATATGCATATGATAATGTGAGATGCATATGTATGTATATTTGAATGCGTGTATGTATATGCACATCATTTAATACTTGTTTAAATTGATCTTCCACAGGAGGCCAGGCAGCTTGAGCTTATTGTGGCTGAGTTGAGAACTTGATGCCTAGTGATGAAGGGTCAGACCAACTCCTTAAAAGTACTGAGAGATTATCACTGGGACTCAGATGAGGATACTGAGGGTGACTAGCCACATGATTATAAAGGACCACCTTCGTACTGTGCCTTGATGTTCACTTTATCTCATAACATATCAAAAACCGGCTGCCTATATGAATTGATTTTGAAGCTTCTAAGCGGGTAATATGTCATTTGGGGGTTGGTAGCTCTAGAATGTGTTATCTTTTTGAACAAGACGAGGTCAAAATTGGGGTGACTCGTGTTGGGTCAAGAATGAAATTGTATCTATTTAGGGGTTGTGTGAATGACATATCCCTAGAAGATAGAACAAATGGCTTCAAGAGTCATGTAAATGACATGTCCCTTGGTTGTAATAAGAAAAATAATTTTAAAAGTCATATAGATTACATGCTTCCAGATTTAGGATAGTAAAAGGGATTTTAGAAGTCATGTAAACGATATGCTCCTCGGTTCAAGATAGGAACAATGATTTTAGAGGTCATTTAGATAACACACCCCTAGGTTTAGGGTAGGAGAAAGGTTTTTAGAGGTCTTGTAAATGACATTTCCCTAGGTTTGGGATAGAAGAAAGACTTTTAGGAGTCATATATATGACATGCCCCTAGGTTTGGGATAGAAGAAAGAGTTTTAGGAATCATGTATATGACATGCCCCTAGGTTTAGGATAGAAGAAAGACTTTTAGGAGTCATGTCTATGACATGTCCTAGGAATGTGTGAGCATCATAAGATTTGACTTGAAATAAATGTATTTCAAAACCTTTAACGCAAGCTCAAAGGTACAATTTTTAAATGGATGATTCTTATTCATTCATCATGGCATTCATGTAATATTTCAAGTACACAATGTCATATTGGTGAGTTTAAGATAAACTTTAAACAAGGAAAATGGAATATATCACTTGGCTCATTTCCTATCGTCATACATACTTTAGAGTTTTCCATCTGGCATCCCTCACCTCACTTTATTTTGTTCTTTTTTGTTTGTTAGTTTTTGTTCTTGGTCTTTTTTGTGATGGTAAGAGATTCCTTGACTTTGATAACCCTTTCTTTCAAAGTTGGATTCGGAAAACCACATGTGGCTTCTTTTAAACTTGTTTGTGAGTGTTGAGACTCCACCATGGTATCTTATTGAGATCACTTCAAGCAATCCCAAAGGCTCGATAAGATGGGAAGGGGTGACCTGCTTTGATTCTGACTGGAGAGCTGTAGCATGAATTTTCCAGCCTCACGTCATAGCTTCTACAGTTGAGAGCATCACTGCTAAGGCATTAAATCAAGTGTACATGATCATCTTCCTGAGATCAGTATTGCCCCTACTGATGGTCTTTTATTATCAGGTAAGAAGGTTTAAGGTTTTCCCAATCTGGGACATTGAAGGGTAAGTGCATTTGTGGGTTACCTTGATTCATGGGATGATATTTTTGTTTTCACCCCGGGTTATTTGTTTGTTGGGGTTTGGATTTAAACAATGGTATTTCACATTTGAGGTTTTTTTTATGAAATTCTGATGGCTTTGATCATTTCTCTAGACCAAGGAATTCCTAAATGTTCATTGTTCAGCATGTAGGGGCAAGTCGTATCGTAAGAAGTTGACCATGAATTGATCTAGTACCTTTTCGTGATGCTTATGAGTGTCTTACCTTTAGAGTATGCAATTGACGTGTACCTTGGCCATTATAGCCTTTTGGAATGTTGTGCCCATACATCCCATTTCGGTGTAATGTGCCTCAATATCTCCTTTAAAAGTGAGAGTGGTGGATGTGTTTGGACTCCTGCACTCTACAATGATTGTATCTTCTTGGATGTTGGAGGAATCTCTTCCCTTTCTTTATTTATTATTTTTCCTTTTCTTTCTCTCTTTTCCTTAGAGGTTAAGTCAAGCAATAGATGTACCATTTGACTCATTGAAAGTTTCGAGATTACTCTCATGCGATGATGCATTGTGAATGTTGATATATATTAAATGAGTGTTTAAATGAATGCATAGACCCATGCAAAAACAATTCATACATGTAAATAAAAGGTGGAAATTTCTTATTAATAGTTTCAAAAGACATATGGTTGAAATTAAGGCTTATAGATACATCACAAATAAAAGAACAAAAAGCAAAGTTCATTCTTGACACTGATGCCTTCCATCAGATCTTTTACAGCAAAGTTCTTGTCTAAGCTAAAGGTGGCTTCTCAATCTTTCCCTCCTTATAAATCTTTGAATGGCATGTAGGAGGGTGGTGTATTCAGTGGTCTTATGCCCCAAGTCACATGATAGAGGTAATAGTTATCCTTATTAGCTTCAGAGAGAGCTACATATGGTTTTGGATTCTGTACTAAGCTAACATATCTACACTTTGCAAACAGCTTGTTCAAAGGGAACTTCCAAGGGTTAACCCTTTTCTGAGGTTGTGTAGAAGGATCAGATGATACAGCTAGAATATCAGCTGCCTGAACTGACAGTGGTTGACTTTGATCAGCAGTAGGAGTCTTGCTAGGATTTCCCTCTTTGAAGTTAAAGGCGAAGGTTTTCTTAAAGCCCGAATGTTGCTGCTTCGGGGTTATTTTTCCTCTCCACCTTGTTTGCTATATGTTCCACATCAACATAGCTTTGGAATGTGAGGTACTTCATCTCTTTCCTATAAATCTCCAGGCTGTCGTCAATCAGTTTTATAATGAGCTCTACCTTATGCGACTTCATTGTCATATTTTTCAAAGTGTCCCTCCATCTTTGGTAATAGGCCACAAAGCCCTTACTTAGCTTTTGCCTGATCAGTTCCAGATCTTCTAGCATGGTTTTCTTCTCAACATTATATGTATAGAATTCAATGAACTCGATAGCCAAACTCTTCCATTCATTTCTGACGTGTAGGGGCTGTGTGTTATACCAGTTAATAGCACTCCCTTCCAGAGTTATTTGAAAGAGGCATGCTATATGGTTTATGGATAGGCCAGCTATACATAATATTATGACCATCTGGTTAACATGTGCAGTCGATGACCCTTTGCCATGGAATGGTGGAAACCTCGGTATTGAGAAACCTTTTAGAAATCGCTCTATCCCACTAATCATGAAGTCCTCCAATTCCATGCATGGAGGTTTTTTTTTCTAGCCTCTTTATTATCATGGATATAAAATTTTCCATGCATTCATTTTCCTTTCTTAACTGCTCGGTCACCTCTTTCGGAATGCTAGATATGGCCCGTACAGGAGGGAAACATTCATCCTCATCATCGATAACTACAGTCTTTCTAGCCCTTTGACCTCTGCTAGGTCCTCTATATTCACTGGAAGTTGTGTCCGAGTAGCTTGTACCTGAATTTCCATAGAAATGGCAACATGCCACACAATGACTTCATCAAATTTATCAGAGTTCATGAAGTCTGCCATTTCCCTAGCTGACATAGCTCTATCCTCTGCCTGCCCTAGATTCCTGGCCTGACCCCGATTCTGAGACTTGTTCTGAATCCCATCCTAAGGCTTGTTAATACTAGCATTACTACCCCCATCTTCTTCATCTATCATATTTTTATCTCGGACATCATTCTCACTTAGATTGTGCTGAAATCACAATAGACAACTATTAGATACAGATTCCTCGGGTGAGGCTGAACCTTATTACCTAAATGTATGGAGTGGTATGCCAATCGAGGAATGAGTGAGGCACGACATGTGATGCCATGAATGTTGTGATAAGTATACTATTTGCAAGAGTGATCAACTCTTTACAATCTTAGGAGGGTTGTATGAATTGGTGGGTAAACCGGCTACCGAAACTTTTCAACTGAGTATACATTCAAGTCCCAATTCATGTCTTAAGAACCCTATATGTTCCAAGGGAGTTAGCCATGTTAAATGACATCACTCACACTTAACATTTTCCTTAAACTACTACGGGCTTGATTTGAATGCCCAATCAAGGAGACTTACATCGATTATATAAAGCTTTAAGTTTAGGACGGATGCCATACAGTTGGACTTATAATCTTTATCACTAAATCTTAGATTTTTATCAATTGTCAAGCTATTATTGGTACTTATATTGGTATCCTCTAAAAATAAAATACCACCTAGACAACATTCGATATAGAACTCAGGGTCACCAAGTCCATTTAGCATGTTGATGTACCAAACCTGTACACCGAACATGAGAGCAACACCTAACCCGAGGTTAGGACATTAGGCTCTAATAGAGAATCTCTATCCAAGACATTACCTCGATGAGGAACCTATAGGAACCTAACCTAACACAAGAAATGGGCCTTGGCCCAGAATAATGAAGGCATTTGGAAACATTGATAGAACCCTAGCCTATGCAAAAGAAATGGGACTTGGCCCAAAATGGTAAGGCATTTGGGAACATTGATAGAACCCTAGTCCCTATGAATGAAATGGGACTGAACCCAAAGTGGTAAGGCATTTGGGGAAATTGATAGAACCCTAGCCCATGTGAATGAAATGGGACTTCGCCCAAAATGATGAGGCATTTGGGAACATTAATAGTTACCTATCCTGAAATGTAACTTGATGTTGTGATATGCGATCATACGAAAAAAGATGCATAGTTGCAACAAAAGGGGTTAGTGGGATGGTAAGCAGATGATGTATGCTACGACACACGAAAAGAAATGCATGCATCAACATTAAAAATTCTAGTGTAATGCCACACATACGAGTGATACATAGGACTTATGAGGTGGTATTTGAAAATGTGAAGTTTTTCGGATAGTGATGTCCTTGATGCATGATTATGCAATCCTATCCTAAAGAGTGCTGAATGGCTACACAAAAATATGGGTTAGCATCGCAGGCAAAGTGCACTGACGTATAATGTACATACTATAAGGTTATGAGTACGCATGTAAACAAAACTTATAATGTTGGCCACAAGGTAATGGGCCTATGTTTAGGACCATCTGCACATGGCTGTAAGTTGATGCTGATAGGTAGCCTTATAGTTTGTTGATTAGATATGTACTTTCTTGGCTAACAGTAGTATGAGAACCAGATTTTTCCCAAAGAGCAATGATGAAAACCGATCTCAAACGGTACATTTTGTAGCTTTTGAACATGCTTGTATGGGTCTGACAACATCAAAGTTGTCACAACTGAGGCCCAAACCAAGTGTTGTTTAAGTGTTTTGGTAAGCCAGAGTTAGAGAATTTTAGTCTGCACCTAAAACTGGTTGAACCAGAATCCAACTAGAGCCTAACCCACAACTCACCCTTTGACCTCCACCCAAACCAAACCCACTTGAGCCCAACCACCCACCTCTACTCTTAACCAAAACCCAACCCATAAGCTCACCCACACTCTACCTAAACTACCCAACAAAACCAATAACCCAAACCTAACCCATCAAACCCATGAACAGAAAAGAAGGGGAACAGCAAGATAGGATTTTGCTGTAAATAGCATGGATACCTTATGAGACACAAAGAAAAGGTATTTTGATTTGTTACTAAATCAAGTGCCTACAAGTTTTGATCTCCAGACAAAGGAAATAAGGACTGATGGTGGCAAGTTTGAATTCCTGATTATGTTGAACAAAAGGAGACTCAGCAAGTTGGAGGACTCAGTGGCTCTCTACCATTCAGTCTCTAACTTCAAGACTCTAACAAAAAAAAGCCTCAAGCTTTACTCCCAAGGCTCTCGATTGTTTTTAATTTTCAGAGAGATCAAGAACACCATCTCCTCACCATCATTAGCCAAAGTACTCTCTCAAAACACCACTATCTTCTTACTTCCTTCTTCCCTCTGTTACTATCCTACTTAACAGAGCATCTTCCCAAACTATTCCTGAACTCCAAAAAAACTTTAAAGGCAAGACATTTAGCTCAAAGCAAGCTCCCTTTGATGAAAAACACTCGGTTCCAGGCTCCTATTTGTGATATAGCTCATGTGACAACTTCGGTTTTCTTTACCCCATACACTTGAAAGTATGCTTCAAAGGTAACTAATCTGAGCTCAAGTACTTAGTAACATGTCTTGTCTGCTATGTGTGTGCTTATTTTGGTGTTAAACTTGAAGTAGGATGAAATGAGCTTACAAACTGTCATGCTCTGTTTTCTTTGGAAATGTCTGTGTAACTTTTTATTTTTGTCAAAATCGGGTTTTAACAAGCAAAATTTCCTTCTTTTTTCTTTATTTTAAGCTTATAAGTGTTTTAAAAGTGTTTAGGAAAATCGGACTAAAAATGAACAAAAACAGGTGAAAAGCCATTGTCTTCCTCTTGGGGCATAAGGCTGACACGAGTTCAGCTATGTCACGTGACCTCGTGTGACATGGACAAACTCATGTCACCTTCTTATTTTACTGTTCATTTTTTGGCCAACTCTAACACGTGTTTTTGATACCACACGAGGTCATGTGACACCCCAGAAGTCGTGTCACTCCTTTTTTTGACACGAGATTTCAACTCCACATGAGGTCATGTCACTTCTGTAAAGCCATGTCACTGCCATTTGTGCCTCACACATGTTCCTGCCTACCACACGAGGTCGTATGACCCTGCCAAACTCGTATGGGTACACTATTTTCCACAAGAACCCCATTTTGACCCATTTTCATATTTTCTCGCTTCAATCTCTTCCGTACATATCCAAAATGAATTTTCAAAGTTTTTTTGAGTCAAGAGTTTGAGATTTTTTTGGCCCGTTTTACCTTTTTCTCACATATATTTGTCCTATGGAACTGCAATTTAACTGCAAGTATCCCGTGTTTTACTTTATCTGCCAAGATGTAATATAAATCTGCATATACGACCTATAATTGTTTATCTGTGAAATCATATACATCTAGAAAACTATGCCAGGAAGCCAGGTTTAGGACCGCTAGCACAGTCTAATGAAAGGGCTTAAACCCCAAATTGCCGACTCATTAAATAAATTTCATGCTACAAAATATTAAAATACTAGCGAAATGTTTTCAAAATAAACAACACTTTGTCCATCCGTAATACGAGCCAAAACCTATCTATGGACCATCATTAGACCATCTCTCGGCCCAAAACACTCAATCCGATAAACAGCTTCGGGTTGGGTGTCCCCCTATATCATGATCCCAAGCTCTCTATCTTTCCTATTCTCTTCGCATGTCCAATTTCAAGCATGTTGATATGTTTAAATTTGCTTTAATTATGCGTGTGTGTTTATTCGTATATAAGATGCATGTTTAGATGCATGTGCACCCTCTCCCACAACAAATGTATCCCATAGGATTTATTCATCATTCGATATGGTTATAAATATATACTTTGCTCTAATTGCTTTATTTTTTCTCAATTTATTTTATGTTCATG
>CAOJCS010286442.1:0-11231 GCA_948332485.1 Euphorbia guentheri
CTATGGTGGTGAACTAAATGGAGTCAGTTATAGTGATCCTGCTACTGTCAAAAAATATGCTAGACGTGCTCAATTAGGCGAAATTTTTGAATTAGATCGTGCTACTTTGAAATCCGATGGTGTTTTTCGTAGTAGTCCAAGGGGTTGGTTTACTTTTGGACATGCTTCGTTCGCTCTGCTCTTTTTCTTCGGACACATTTGGCATGGTGCTCGAACTTTGTTCAGGGATGTTTTTGCTGGGATTGATCCAGATTTAGATGCTCAAGTGGAATTTGGAGCATTCCAAAAACTCGGAGATCCAACTACAAAAAGACAAGTAGTCTGATACAATATTTGATCTCTTAGTTTTCGCCTCTATTTTATTTTTGTAATTTTCCATAGGGTATGTAGATATCTTAATTTGAATCGCCACCTTTTCTTTGAATTTTGGTCTTTTTTTATCCGGGAGACGCTCCAAAATAAACAGGTATGAAAGCTATAATTGTAAACCACAATTTAATTTATGGAAGCATTGGTTTATACATTCCTTTTAGTCTCAACTTTAGGAATAATTTTTTTCGCTATTTTTTTTCGAGAACCGCCGAAAATTCAAACTAAAAAGGTCAAATGATTTTTTGATATCTTAATTGAAATAAAGAGGTAAAGAGCCTCCCAATATTGGGAGGCTCTTTTAGTCCCCGTGTTCCTCGAATGGATCTCTTAGTTGTTGAGAGGGTTGCCCAAAAGCAGTATATAAAGCATACCCAGTAAAACTTACAAGTAAACCAGATATAGAGATGGCGACTAGGGTTGCTGTTTCCATTATTATATGATTTCAAGACCACAGTGGATCTATGATAAGATCATTTATTTACAACGGAATGGTATACAAAGTCAACAGATCTCAATTAATACAAATAGGATTCAATTTATGGCTACACAAAGCGTGGAGGGTGGTTCTCGATCTGGTCCAAGACGAACTGTTGTAGGGGATTTATTGAAACCATTGAATTCCGAATATGGTAAAGTAGCTCCGGGATGGGGAACCACTCCTATAATGGGTATCGCAATGGCTCTATTTGCAGTATTCCTATCTATTATTTTGGAGATTTATAATTCTTCCATTTTACTAGATGGAATTTCAATGAATTAGATTTATAAGAAACAATAAGGCCTAGCTTTTGAATACAAAATGAAGCATTTTTCTCTCGGATTTTTTATTCTAGTCTATTTTCAGAGTTCGATCGTGAAATTTTTTTATTTCTGTATTTCTGGAATATGAGTGTGCGACTTGTTAGAATTGATCCTATATGATAGTACAGAGAGTGGATCTGTCATCTTAATAGAGATGCTTTTATACCTCGTCAGGTATTTATTATAGTATCTGTAGCACGGAATGTATGAAATAGATTACGAAGTATTAGAACTATGATTCATACTGAATATTCAGATCTCGTGATCGGACTCCAAAAAATTTCAAAGAGTTAGAAGGTATAAATTGAAAGATTTTTCTTCTTTCAAACTCTTTATCTATATTTCATCAAAGGATAAACCTTTCTTTGGATTTTTACTGATTCTATTTATTGATTGAATAAGTGATGATACAACGGTTCTTACTCAGAGAATCTTTGGGCTTAGTTTGAAGGTTTTATTAAATAAATCATCGTGGTTCTAGTACGAATCTGAGGTTTCAATCGGTTTGTAGGATCGTAACAAGAAAATTTCTATCAATAATAAAGAAAACAACAATAAGGCTACATTACATACAAAATCAAAGAAAATAAAAATGGGTAAATAGAAGATTCAAGAGGCCCATAACAATCAACACCAAAAAAGGAACGAGCCGACTTGATATTTTGATATTATAACCACAAAGAAGAGTTTTCGAATTTTTCTTTTTTCGTATGGTCAGGTCAAAAACTCTTTAATCATAGGATTAAGAAGTTTCTATTACACATATCTGTTTGAACTAGTATTTTGGTGGTTCTGTTTGAGCCGTACGAGATGAAATTCTCATATACGGTTCTTGGAGGGGGAGTCTTTCTGGTTTACCTATCTCAATAAAGTCTATGATTGGTTTGAAGAACGTCTCGAGATTCAGGCGATTGCAGATGATATAACTAGTAAATATGTTCCTCCTCATGTTAACATATTTTATTGTTTAGGAGGAATTACGCTTACTTGTTTTTTAGTACAAGTAGCTACGGGGTTTGCTATGACTTTTTACTATCGTCCAACCGTTACTGAGGCTTTTGCTTCTGTTCAATACATAATGACTGAAGCTAACTTTGGTTGGTTAATCCGATCAGTTCATCGATGGTCAGCAAGTATGATGGTTTTAATGATGATCCTGCACGTATTTCGTGTGTATCTCACTGGTGGTTTTAAAAAACCTCGAGAATTGACTTGGGTTACAGGCGTAGTGCTTGCTGTATTGACGGCATCTTTTGGTGTAACTGGTTATTCCTTACCTTGGGACCAAATTGGTTATTGGGCAGTCAAAATTGTAACAGGCGTGCCGGAAGCTATTCCTGTAATAGGATCGCCTTTGGTAGAGTTATTACGTGGAAGTGCTAGTGTAGGCCAATCCACTTTGACTCGTTTTTACAGTTTACACACTTTTGTATTACCTCTTCTTACTGCTGTATTTATGTTAATGCACTTTCCAATGATACGTAAGCAAGGTATTTCAGGTCCTTTATAGAGAGTAATTTATAGAGAATATCGATTCTCGATATTTGTAATCAACCATTGATTGCTTGGGGGAGGAACAAAAATAGTATTTCATTGCTACAAATATGGATTATTGAAAAGAATAAGACATATATTTGGATATTTCCCTTCAACTCTAAAAATTTTTGTTTTTTTATTTAACATGAATAGTTGAAGTGAATTCTCCTGAGAGAAAAATGGATTATGGGAGTGTGTGACTTGAACTATTGATTTGGCCGTGCAGATATATGCCCTTATCTGCCATATTGGAATTAATAACCAAATGTGTCTTTGTTCCAACCACTGCGTAAGCCCCATACAGAGGATAGGCTGGTTCACTTGAAGAAGAATCTTTTCTATGATCAGAGTCAATCATGTTAAGGCTCCGTAAAACCCAGTAGAATAAGTAATGCGGTAGAATCTATATTCTATTTTTGTTTAGCTATTTTACTTATTTCTTTAATTACTTAATAGTTTATAGTATGGAAATGCAGTCATTTCCTCTGCATTGACCTGATTTATGATACTATCGGAGTGAAGTGAAATAAGGGATCTAGATCTAAAGAATGAGAGAGGTTAAATTTTCTTGGTAACAAGTAAATCCTTTGTATGTAAAAAGTATCGATATTTTGTGTAGATAAAGGCCAATCGAAAGGTTTGAGACGACCCAAAAAGCACTTGATCATGATCACCTTTTATTTTAGGCTTACTTGGGTATTGAGCATTTACCTGTAAGAACGAATTCCTTGGAATGCATAACTGCAACTCTGTAAAAAAGGAATCCAATCATTTTTTTTATTACATAAAATCATTCAGTGTAGACATGGTTAACATATAGATATAGGTTTTATAACATCCAGACATAGAAGATTTTTTTATATGGATCTGTTTGATTCGTTTGCTTCTTGCTTGAGCCGGATGATAAAAAATTATCATGTCCGGTTCCTTCGGAGGATGGATCTATAAGAATTCACCTATCCCAATAACAAAAAAACCTGATTTGAATGATCCTGTATTAAGAGCTAAATTGGCTAAGGGAATGGGTCATAATTATTATGGGGAACCCGCATGGCCCAATGATCTTTTATATATTTTTCCAGTAGTAATTCTAGGTACTATTGCATGTAATGTAGGATTAGCGGTTCTAGAACCATCAATGATTGGTGAACCTGCGGATCCATTTGCAACGCCTTTGGAGATATTGCCTGAATGGTATTTCTTTCCCGTATTTCAAATACTTCGTACAGTACCCAATAAGTTATTGGGTGTTCTTTTAATGGTTTCAGTACCTACAGGCTTATTAACAGTACCTTTTTTAGAGAATATTAATAAATTTCAAAATCCATTTCGTCGTCCAGTTGCGACAACTGTCTTTTTGATTGGTACTGTAGTAGCCCTTTGGTTAGGTATTGGAGCAACATTACCTATTGATAAATCTCTAACTTTAGGTCTTTTTCAAATTGATTCAATTGAAAAATATCATCACGTGGATATCTAGGGAATAGTCGTTTCAAAGTGAATTCTCCCTAGATAACATCTATTCAATTTAAATTTGTATATATTTTGAAATGGGTTGTGCTAAAGATTCAAAATTTTCATCTTTTTTTGTTTCTAAAGATTTTTTTTCTTTTTCTAAAGAAGATCAAAATTAATCTAAATCCAATGGATTTAGATTTGATTCTTTAGTAAATCCATTGCGAAATGGTTTTCTAGTTCTAAAATACCCAATATATGTTTTACATCGTCTATGTGAAAATCTTCAATTTGCATAAGATCTTCGTGACTCTTATTCAAAAGGTCTGATAATGTATGTATATTAGACCTTTTGAGGCAATTATAGATCTTAGGAGCCAATTCGGATTGGTCAATAAAAATGTATTTCAATGGTATTTCTTTTTGATTTTTTCTTAATTTAGTCAATCTATCATGAAAAGTAAAAAGGGTTAAAGTAAAAGTAACGTTGTGTTGAGTTTTTTCTAAATGTAAGTTTTCTTCGTCTGCATGGAGAAAAGGAATAAAAAAATCAATCAAATTCCGGGAAGCTTCATCAAGTGCTTCTTTAGGAGTTAAACTTCCGTTTGTCCATATTTCGAGAAAAAGTATCTCTTGCTTTTCATTCCCATTTCCATAAGAATGAACGCTATGATTTGCATTTCGAACTGGCATGAATACAGCATCTAGAGGAAAACTTCCGTCTTGTAAGGTTTTTGTCGGTTTTATACGATAGCCGCGATTCCTCTCGATTTGTAATTGAATACACAAATCAATTGGTTCTGTTAGGATAGCGATATGCTGTGTATTATCAATGATTTCCACAAAAGGTGGTACGATGATGTCTTGAGCAGTTACATATCCAGGACCCTTGACACAAATAGACGCGTCACAAGTTCCATACAAATTGCTTCTCAATACAATTTCTTTCAAATTCATTAAAATTTCATGTATTGATTCTTGAATACCTGCTATAGTAGAAAATTCGTGTGATATTTTCTCAGATTTTGCACGTGTGATACAGGTTCCTTCTATTTCTCCAAGCAAAGCTCTTCGAATCGCAATGCCTATTGTATCAGATTGCCCTTTCATAAGTGGAGACAGAATAAAGCGTCCGTAATAAAGACGCTTATTGTCTTTTCTTGATTCAACACATTTCCACTGCAGTGTCCGAGTAGATATTGTTACTTTCTCTCGAACCATAATAATATTGTTATTGTGAATTCATTGAATTATTTATTTCTCTTGAAATCTATTCACTATTTACTTTTTACACGCGCCTTTTTTTAGGGGGTCTGCATCCATTATGTGGCATAGGGGTTACATCCCGGACGAAAGTTAATAGTATACCACTTCTGCGAATAGCTCTTAATGCCGCATCTCGTCCAAGACCAGTCCCTTTTATCATGACTTCTGCTCGTTGCATTCCTTGATCCACTACTGTCCGAATAGCATTTCCTGCTGCGGTTTGAGCAGCAAAAGGTGTTCCTCTTCTTGTGCCTTTGAATCCACAAGTGCCAGCGGAGGACCAAGAAATTACTCGTCCCCGTACATCTGTAACGGTCACAATAGTATTGTTGAAACTTGCTTGAACATGAATAACTCCTTTTGGTATTTTACGTCCATTCTTACGTGAACCAATGCGTCCAGTTCTGCGTGAACCAATTCGTGGTAAAGGTTTTGCCATATTTTATCATCTCATAAATATAAGTCAGCGGTCTATGGATATATCCATTTTATGTCAAAATGGATCCTTTCTTTTTTTTTTTCATCGGATCCTTTAGAGTGTTCTCGTTTAGAAAGATTATCCTTGTCTTTGTTTATGTCTTGGGTTGAAGCAAATTATTAAAATTCGTCCCCGTCTACGTATCAGTCGACATTTTTCACAAATTTTACGAACAGAAGCTCTTATTTTCATATTTGTCATCCCTTATTTTTTGAATATACATAATTTTTTTTTGAAGAAACTAAGTTTCTTTAAATTTTTAAATCTTAAATTCTATTCCTACGAAAGGCGAAAGGGCTTTTAAAGTTGAAAGAAAAAATTGCCTAATCATTGAAATTTTTTTATGGAGTCTATAAATTAGACGTGCTCGGATCGAATTATACGTACTTTGATACTATCTCGTGGTGGTAGTATACGTAAAAAAAATTATCTTGGCTAAAAGATAACCTAAAACCAGATCTTGATTATCTAAACTAACTTGGAACATATTATTGAAATTGAAAAAGTGATTCAGATTTAGTAATTAAACTTTCCAAAATTCCTTTTTGTTCTTTCATCCCATCGCAAATCCTCTTGAAGTATTAACTAATGTAAGAGGAATCGAGAGGAATGGTATTAGAAACCTATTCTTTAAATCTCTTTTTTTAACAAATAAATAAGAAGTCTGGGTCGAATTCGGATATTAAAAAGATTACCATATATAACACAAGATTTCTCCTCCAATTCTTTCGAGTCGAGCTTCCCGGTCTGTCATTATACCTCGAGAAGTAGAAAGAATTACAATGCCCATCCCACCCAAAATTCTAGGAATTTTTTGATAGTTAGAATAAATTCGTAAACCTGGTCGGCTGATTCGTTTTAAATTTAGACTAGTTCTATATGGTCCTTTCTTCTTCCTTCTATGGCGTAGGATTAAAACCAAAAATTTTTTGTTTTCTTCCCGATGTTTCCTTACATTTTCAATAAAACCCTCTCGTAAGAGTATTTTAATAATGTTTTCGGTGATGTTAGTAGCTGCTATTCGAACGATTCTTTTTCTATTCATGTCAGCATTTCGTATAGAGGTTATTATCTCAGCAATAGGATCCCTACCCATGATAAACTAAAATTATTATTTTTCGCTAGTTTTGATATAATCAACATACTCTTGGTTTTTGTTAATTAATTATTTTATTTGTTAATTAATTATTTTATTTAATCTCTGAATTTTCATTTTCTTATTATTTAATTAAAGGTATATGCGTGAAACACAATTTACTAATTAATTTGATTTGATTAATTCTATTTCGTTTTTATTCAACTAATTAAAATACTATAACTATAATACTAAATACTATAACTATATCATGGTCTCCTCTTAATCTGAAATTTTCTATCTTATATCGTCTAATTTTTTATCTTATAAGACCTCAGGTGCTAATGAAACAATTTTAGTAAAATTTAATTGTCTCAATTCCCGGGCAATTGCACCAAAAATTCGAGTTCCTTTTGGATTTCCCTCTTGATCAATGACAACTGCAGCATTGTCATCGTATCTTATTATTATACCGTTATTACGTTTAAGTTCTTTACAAGTACGTACAATTACAGCTCTGATTACTTCTGATCTTTCTAGAGGTGAATTTGGTGCTGCTTCCTTGATAACAGCAACAATAACGTCACCGATATGAGCATATCGGCGATTACTAGTCCCTATGATTCGAATACACATCAATTCTCGGGCTCCGCTGTTATCTGCTACATTCAAATGGGTCTGAGATTGGATCATATCATTTTTTTTTTTTTTTTTTTTGTTATTTAAATGCAAAGGAAAAAAAAAGATATATTGTTTGTCCAAAACAAAAAAAGAAACTTCCACTTTTTTTTTAGTATACAAAAGGTCTTTTTCCTTTGGTTCTATATTCCTATTTTGAAATAAGGAATTGAGTTCGTATAGGCATTTTTGATGCTGCTATTGACATAGACTTTTTTGCGATATTTTCTGCTACTCCGCCCATTTCATAAAGTATTCTACCCGGTTTAACGACAGCTACCCAATATTCGGGAGATCCTTTCCCCGAACCCATCCGTGTTTCCGTAGGTCTTAAAGTAATGGGTTTGTCGGGAAATATACGTACCCATATTTTTCCACCGCGGCGTGCATTTCGTGTCATTGCTCGTCGTCCGGCTTCTATTTGTCTAGATGTAATCCAAGCAGATTCAAGTGCTTGAAGAGCATATTTTCCAAAACAAATACGATTTCCTCGAAAAGCTATTCCTTTCATTCTTCCTCGATGTTGTTTACGGAATCGGGTTCTTTTGGGGTTATAGTTGATGGTTCTTTCTCAATTCCATCTCTACTACAGAACCGGACATGAGAATTTCTTCTCATCCAGCTCCTCGCGAATGAAATGATTAAAAAAAAAAATATCCATGTCTTTTACGAATAAAATAATATATTAAATCATCGTATTCTTTGAGATTTCACTTAATTTAGTTAAATCTATTTATTTTAATTTATTTCTTACTTATTAGATCTATAAATCGTAGATTATTAGATTATTCGAATAGGATATTAGGTAGAATAGAATATTAGTAGAATAAAAATTTGTATCTATCTAATATATATAAATTAGAATCTATATTCTATTTTAGAGTTCTACTAGTTCTAGATCTAATAGTTCTAGATAGAAATAGAAAAAATTCTCTATAATTAATGTCTATAACTAGAATAATTTTTTCTATTTTATTTGTTTATTTTAGATAATCTTGTTTTTGTTATTTGTTATAATATAAGGTTGTAACAAATTTTTTTATATATTCGAATTAGGATATCAGATTTATCAAATTTAGCAATCAAAAAGAATATAAAACAAATCTTCGCGGGCGAATATTTCCTCTTGCATATTTAGTCTTTCAATAGTTATTTTATTTGTAGAGGTAACCCATGATCTCTCATAATAAAATAAATCGATTGTCTTCTGTTTCTTTTCGCTATCCTCCCAATAAATCATTAAGATTTGTTTTCAGTAAAATCTTATGTATTTACAGGTTACATCGTTCCCATCACTTCTCAATTAATGTTTAGGTCTTAATTTTTCCAATGGAGCCTCTAATAAAATAAAAAAAAAATTGTTCTTGAGTCAATCTTCTCAGTCTGGAGTGAATCAAGGCTCTTGATTTTTTGTTTTATCAACAGATTAGTTTAATTTTAAATCAATTGGTATGGATGCTTTACTACATTAGCTTTTATGTGATGACTCATAGACCTTACATATTGGAATTTTATATCATTGATATTCTTTTTCTTTCTTTCATCCTTCCACTTATCTGCATAATTTTCTATTTTTATTTTTAAAGCATAATCAGATTGGTTTTCTTTTGTTTGTGCAAAAAGGATTTTAATTGCTACAATGATATGACTAATATATCATATCTTGACTCTTTTTTTGTATCCAGATAATGCAAAGTGATGGGTTGGTTATTAGTTGTATAATTATTAGTTCATACTCTGGTCAGTCCGTTTTTTCTTTTTTATCCGTACTCTAAAAAACCAACGAGTCACACACTAAGCATAGCAATTATATTACTCAATTTTTTATTTAATTTTATTCAACCCTATATAAATAGAATTCGAAGAATTAGAAATAGCCATATCTAGTTAAATTCTTAATATTAAATTAATTCTATAGTGTAAAATTCGAAATTATTAAATTAATATTTGACTATTTTAATTTAATAGTTAATAGTTTAATAGTTAATAGAATTAGAATTTTTTCTTTTTGTTTTGATTAAACAAAAAAAAGAATGAAGGATTTTGTTCTTTTTTGTTTTCTTCTAGCAATGGATAGAATGGAAAAACCAAGTCAAGTAAGGGTTTATTATTTCTTGTCTAGAAATGTCCAAATTTTTATGCCCAATACCCCATAAATAGTTCTAACTGTATACGAGCAATAAAAAATTTTAGCGCAAATGGTTTGCAGAGGAACCCTACCTTCTCGAATCCATTCGACTCGTGCAATTTCTTTTCCATCAAGACGTCCCGCAATTTGTACTTGAATTCCTTTTGTATCTGCCTGTTCAGTTAATTCAATAGCTTTTTTCATTGCTTTACGAAAAGAAACTCTATTCTTTAATTGTCCAGCTATAAATTCGGCAAGGATATTAGGGTTCCTATAAGGATTTGAAATTCTTGTGATAACAATATTGAGTTTTCGGTTTACACAATTAAGTTCTTTTTGTACATGTATCTGTAATTCTTCGATTCGTTTGGGTCTACTTTCTATTAATAATTTTTGGAATCCCATATATATTATGACCTGAATCACATCGATTCGTTTTTGAATCTCTATACGTGCAATTCCCTCAACGCCAGAAGATATTTTTGTATTTTTTTTTACAAAATTCTTGATAGAGTTTCTTATTTTTTGATCTTCTTGTAGACCCTCAGAGTAATTTTTTGGTTGTGCAAACCAAAGAGAATGATGACTTTGGGTTGTACCAAGTCTAAAACCAAGTGGATTTATTTTTTGTCCCATAATCCCCCACTACTTAACTATACATATTGTCAAATCTCATATCCGTGGATTTTTTTTTATCCATCTCTGGTTTTTTTTTAAGAATATGTTAGATTCTTCATACTTCTTTATATCCTATTCTTTATATAAAGATCTTCCTATTTTTTATATAAATATTTCCATATTCTTTATATTCTTTATAATATTCTTTATATAAAGATAGATTTTTTAATACAATAGTTATATGACAAGTCGATTTTTTTATTAGATAACCCCGTCCCCGAGCCTGAGGTTTTAATTTTTTCACACTAGTACCGTTGTTAACCTCGGCTTTACTAATAATTAAATCGGATTCGTTGAAACCCATATTGTGACTAGCATTTGCTGCTGCAGAAGAAATCAATTTTAAAATGGGATAAGATGCTCGATAAGGCATGAGTTCAAGTATCATAATTGTTTCTTCGTAAGAACGTCCACGAATCTGATCAATTATTCTTCGTGCTTTGTTAGTGGACATACGTATATGTTGTCCTAAAGTATATACGTCTGTGTATAGCTCTATCTTTTTCTTTTTTTTATTTATCATAGGATTCGCCTCTTTTTAATGAATGATAAATATTTCTATTTGACTTGTTCTTTTAACGTCGGGATTTATTATCATTTTTTTCTTTTGCTTTTGCATGTCCCCGGAAATTTAAAGTAGGTGCAAATTCTCCCAATTTATGGCCCACCATACGATCTGTTATATAAATAGGTAAATGCTCCTTTCCATTATGGATAGCAATAGTATGGCCGATCATTGTAGGTATAATGGTAGATGCCCGGGA